>CAKNXH010029404.1:0-27921 GCA_932178445.1 Andricus quercusramuli | reverse complement strand
CCCCCCCCCCACCCCCTCCAAATGATTTCCGCTCTTCCCTCTCCCATCCCCTCTCCTAACCACCACCTACCGCCCTCCTCTCAGTATGTGTCCAAAAATAATTTTTTTGTCCAACTGCGCGGTACAGTGTTCTGTCGATAGTGTATGATTTTCCACTGTAAGAAGAATTTAATCCTTTTTTTCCTCTTGCAGATTTAAGTTTTCAGTTTGACTGTCTACCTAATGGGGAACCTATTCCTGGCGTTGCTCGTGACGGACCATCTAATTCTCCTGAAAGAAGCCATTCTCCTGGAAGGTCTCTTCGTGTCAGGTCCAGGTCTCCTCCTGGCATGTCTGAGTCTCCTCCTGGCACGTCCAGAGATCCTCCTGGCATAAGTCGTCCTTTACGGGTATTTGGGTATGAACTTGGACAACTTGGACACCTTCGGCTTATTCCCTTCGCCAATCCAAACCGGCGATTCGAAATTCGAAGATACACATTTCCAGAAAATAAACCAATCTATTTGAAATCCGAAAAGAATGCATTTCGGCCTATACCAGCCGAAGAACGAACTGTTTTAACAACGTCCACTGGCGACGTACTTGCAATATTGGAGGGTAGTTATCTTCGCGGAATATATAGAAAAGTGCTCAATGCATGGCGGGTGAAAATAAACATGAACAGCGGCGTGATTGAAGATATGACTCCAGAAGAAATGGGAGAAACTCCCTTGGGAAAACGACGACCAATCTCAAGATTTTTTAGGATTGTAACTGAATGACATTCCACCACTTCTTGTTCTTATTGTTGTTTCCAAAATATAAACTTTTATTAATAATACATAGTTCTGATGATTCTAAAATATGAATTAAAAATCTACCCCAATCGATAACAGTTTTCTATTTTCACATAAAAATGGTTGATGATGAACATTTTCATAGATCTGAGTGCAGTTCAGATACGTTCACTTCTCAAGGTTATTTCACTAGCTTAGGAAGATTGGCCTCAGTTTTCAATTTCAAATTCCAATGGCTTTGAATGGAAAATTCTTCTGATTTGAAATTTGAATTAATTTAAATTAATCTGATAAACCCACTGATATTATTGACATTAAGGGGGAACATGAGTAGTTCCAGGTGCGATCCCTGCGATAACCCAGAAGTGTACAACAAATATTTCAAGAAATTGCCACTGACGCGAACTGATTGCAACCTACCCTCAAGGTAGCTCTACGGCCAGGAAAGTACATTTGAAGAGACACTCATGGATCTAAGCTTTGCCACGAGAATACCGTGGTCGACTTCATTGGAATCCTTCAAGAAATTCGTGTATATCGCATCAGCTTGCGAGCTAGCTCCAAGATATTGTGATGAATAATGCGTATATGTGCACAAGTTTGCAATCATTGATCCGTTCCTCATGAAACATTGCTGCTCGTCAATAAAGGTTTTGCGCGAGGCTTAATTGGTAGAGTTTATCCCAAATTATACTCTCGAAGATTTGAGGTTTGGAACTTAGCAGGGTAGTTGACCTAGTGTCTTTTGTATCGCATCGTAGCGGTTACCCCCTTCAAAAATAGGGGAAACTATGTCCCTTTACGTAACCCTCGGTAATTGACTTATCACAACATTATATGGAAAGGATGGATCAGCGAAGAAAAACACGACTTAATGAGGGAAGGAAGGTATCCGATCTGGACTGGCCCCTTTATTAGCGTCTAGTTTGTACAATTTACAGTAAATGTCGTCCTTACTCATATAAACATAAGAAAAGTCTATGGAGTTGTTTAAACTGAATCAGGTGTCGCTGGAGGCTGATAAGGTATTACATTGCGCCCTAAGTTCTGAAAAATGTTAATACAAAGACAGTTTACGAGACTGCTTATAATTTAAATAAGTCACTTTGTCAGCTATGACTAACTGTTTCAAGATGCTGATAAACCAGGGGGGAAAGGTAGACGGTTTGATAATTTTCAGAGTAAGAAAGTACTCTACCACTGTATAAATATACGCGTAGATAGTATCTACAGCTTTATCCACAGATTTCTTGCTAACAAATAGTCGCTGGTTTTACTGTGGACATTAGGACCAAACGTGAGGGGCAGGTGGTATTTATTGAAAGGTTATTCGCCGCGGTCCGTGTTGACCCAGAAGGTGGAGGAGTAACGTAATCTAGGAAACTTACAGTTTCTCCTTGAATTAGAAAATATGAGGATTGTTCATATTCCCGTTTTGTCCTTGGCAGTTATGAACTATTTTATTGGTGAATATAAGAGTATAATAATATATTTACAATATTAGGTACATTTTGTAAACTATATTTTTTTGGAATATTTTTTAAATATCGAAATGATTTTCATATCTGGATACATTGAGGACGTCTTTCTGATGTTTTTTCTCTCTAATTCACGCTTATTTCCCATACTTCACCTCACATTATTTCCCCTCACGTCCTCTACTTCCCCTACAATCACTTTTCCTACCTTGCCTACTTCACCTACTTCCCCGCCAATCATATCCTCTCACTTTCCCTTCACCCCTCGCCTTATTTGTTTTTATTCCCCTCCTCTCACTTCCTCATATTTTCCTTCTTGTTTCCCCTCATTGCCTCTAAATTCTCCTCACTTCCTCTCGTTGAGGAAAAGAAAGCAACCGTCAACTTTGTTGTTAAATCTAGGACAAAAGATATAATAATTGAAAAATCAGCTTCCACAAATCCCTGTAGAGCTTAGATAGCTTTGATTTAATAGAAGCAATGCTCCGATCGGAACAAAATGATAAGCTCGGAGCTAATTTGACCAGAACAATTTCTTTTGTTCCACTGCGCGGTACAGTCATCCGTCGGTTAGGTACAATTTTCGGCTTTAAGAAAAATTCAATCTTCTTTTTCCTCTTGCAGATTTAAGTTCCCAGTTTGATTGTTTACCTAATGGAGAACCTATCCCTGGTGTTGCTCGTGACAGACCATCTAATTCTCATGAAAGAAGCCATTCTCCTGGAAGGTCTCTTCATGGCAGGTCCAGGTCTCCTCCTGGCATAAATCATCCTGTACGTGTATTGGGATATGAAATTGGACAACTTGGACTCATTCGACTTATTCCCTTCACCAATCCAAACCGACGATTCGAAGTTCGAAGATACACATTTCCTGACGATAAACCAATCTATTTGAGATTTGAAAAAAATGCACTTGGGCCCATGCCAACCGATGAACGAAATGTTTTAACAACATCCACTGGCGATGTACTTGCAATACTGGAGGGAAGTACCCATCTTCGTGGGATATATAGTAGATTGTACACTTCGAAACGGGTGAAAATAAACATCCACAGCGGCGTGATTAAGGTTATGACTCCAGAAGAAATAGGAGAAACTCCCATAGGAAACCGAAACCGAATCTCAAGATATTTCAGAATTATAACTGAACGACATTCCACCACATGATTAATTTTTTCACTGTACTACTAAAATATGAGGTTCTGCAATTAAAGTTTTTCAAATTGTGAATTATTATTATTGATACATAGCCCTAATGGATCAAAAACGTAAATTTAAAAACCTTCCGAATTAGAAATCATTATGCTTTTAAATTTCGAACCAATTAATTTTGAACGCTTTTGATTAGAAGGAATGGAATTTTAATTTCTTTGAACTCAAAATGGTCTAATTTTCGAAAAAGTTCGATTTTAGCATGATAAATATTCCTAAAAGGCTGCAAAACTTTTCCATCAGCGTAGAATGGAAGTGATTGATTTTTTAGGATCAATACAACGATGTACCAGCGATTCGCATCTAATCCTGGAGTGTCAATGCATGCTTCTAAAAAGTAAATTCGTTTTGAACAAAAGAAACTTCCGTAATGGTGAATATTATATAGTCGAATAGGAACAATCTCTGGAGGTTTTTTATGTGAATGTCGCCAAGAAGATTTTGCAGACAGAAAGTTTCACTAGGAAATTGCTTAGCATGATACTGCGCTGCACTCAGTATAACACTGCCACACTCGGCATTTCTCAGCATTGAACTGCGCCATACTCAACATTGAATAGCACATAGCTCAGGTGATAGGTACTTTTACCTAGAAAAAATGCTGAAGAGGTGAGAATTGGTAATGTAATACATTTTCCTCTTCCTTCTTCCCTTCTTTCGTCCTCTTCTCTCTCTTCCTCAGAGTCGCTCAAAATCTCAGGAACATTTTGGCAGTCCTTTCCGTTTAAATTCACGCAAATGATGGACTATTTCAGACCTGCCTTCCTGTAATTACATGATGATTCGCATGCTTCTTTGTATTTGCAGGATACGAATTTGAGAAGAGCTTCAGAAACAGGATCTTGTGTCGTTGTGACTGAAGTATGGCTATTCGTGCTTCTCTTCCATCACCATTCTTCTTGATTCTTCTTGGCGTGGTGTTCAGCAGAATCTGGGAAAATGGGGATGCAAGAGAAGATGGACTGGCCTTACTCCTGTCACAATGACACAAGATCCTCCTCCTGAGGCTCTTCTCAAAATCCTTTCCTGCAAATACAAAAAAGGATGCGGCTCATGATGTGGTTGCAGGAAGGAAGGGCTGTTTCATCATTCGAACGAATTGCAGCAAGAAGGACTGCGCAAACATTCCTGTCATTTTGAACGACTCCGTGGAAGAGGGATGAGAGGAAAAAATAGAAGCTACCATCTGCGAACTGTCGCAAACTGAGGGAGAAGAGGATTCAGCAAAGAAAATGAACCAACAGGGATGAATGATACAATGGAAGTGCAACTGGGTCAATCTAAAATTTGAAAGCAAAGAAAAGGTCACAGATCACAAACACTGAAATGAATGCATCAGAAGAAACATTCAAATATCCATTCCCCCCTCAATACATTCATCATTTCATCCATTCTTCAATTCATTTACCAATCCCTTTATCCACGTGGATGGAGGCATTGTGGGAAAACCACAAGAACAAAAATGTGCCACTTACTTTACCTCATGGATGGTGTGGAAACGGGTGAAGTTAGAAATAATGGTTATCCTTACTATTAATATTATAAAAAAAAAAAAAATTTTGCGGGTTTTAGAAGTACACTAAACGTAACATAGCACTCAACTCTGAAGATATTTACTTTACCAAAAACTGTTTTTTAAACGAAAGTTGTAACAAACATCCATTTTAATTTGTGTTTAGACCTTTTTCGTGTAGGATGTTCTGAACAGAAAATATTTTAAAAAAAGGTATTTTGGGTGCCCCTTTTTAAAAATAGCAGTCAGGCTTAAGTATGCGGTTTTTGCAAACTTAGTATGTTTTTCAGGATGTCGAAATGTACTATATTATTGATTTTCATCTCTGCAGCATTTTTTCAGGTAACTTAATTTTTAACGCCCTGCTGTCTGGCCTAGTAAGGGGTCATCCACAAATTGCATCAGGTGATTTGGTGTAATTAAAAGTATTGGATTGTCAAAATAATAAATTGAAAAATCATCGCAAACCAAAAATGTTCATTTTTTAGCGGGAAAGTTGATTTTTAGAACATTTTTAAGTCATTAAATAAGGTTCGAAAAACATTTCAAAAGATTTCCAAACATTATTTCAAATAGGAAATGAATATACATTAAAAATACACTTTAAGCTATCAATGTTATTGTATCTGCCAAAATAGTTACTATATTATGTACAACAGCATTAGAGAGAATCACTAATGTGGAACAAAAAATTCCTAGCGAAGTCCTCATTCCTTTAAATATAAAACAACCTCTTGAAGAATTTCTCTTAGAGTATAACCAATGGAAATTTTTCCAGAAATGTCTATATAATTACTTAACTATGATATATCTATAGTCGCTATCTCATTCGTCATTCCGAATATTTTCCTTGAAATGAAGATTATGAAAATTATGTTTCTGCGAAGAGAAATATTTTAAACTTGAGAAAAATTTTTATTGGAACAAGAAAATATATTTTTTGAGCTGAAAAGTTTCTTCAAATTCAAGAAATTTTTCTTTGGCTGAGAGCCAATCAACGTTTCCCTTTGATTTTTGAAAGAATTTATACGTGTGCCGTAAGTAAAATTCTGAAACCGAATAGGATGAATTAATAACTAAAAAAATGAATCTTCAAATCGAATAACTATATTATTAATCAAATAATTGATTATTTTTATGGGAAGAAATTTTGAATTGAAGTGTTAGACAAAAAACTTAATTTCTAACCCAGCATTTATTAAATTTTGCAACCGAAAAGAATACACGTCTTACAAAATAGTCGCATTTTTAACAATATAATGAAATATTAGGCCAAATAATAAAACTGTTAAAAAAAAAAACTCTCTAATGAACTGTAAATACTACCGAAAATCAAGTTCTACATTTAATTGGATAAGATAACGATAACGAAATTGTACACAATATGTATTTCATCATGTATAATTAAAATTCTATAGAATATTTCATGTTACAAAAAGAAGCACTTGAATCTTCACCATTTACATTTTTAATAAAATTTTCCATTAAGTTCTCCTCGAATTAGAAAAAATGAGGATTTTTCCTATTCTCGTATTATCCTTGGCGGTTATCAACAATTTGATTGGTGAATATAATACTATAATAATATATCTACATTTTAGGTAGATTTTTGAAACCATATTTTTTTCGAAGACTTCGTAAATTTCTAAATGATTTGTATGTCCGGATAGATTGAGACTGTAGTTCAGGTGTTCCCCCTACATTCACGCTTATGTTCTATACTTCACCTCACCTTATTTCCCTTCACGTCCACTGCTTCCCCTACATTCACTTTTCTTACTTCCCCAACTGCATCTTCTGCCCTTCCAATCATTTCCTCTCACTTTCCCTTCACCCCCTATCACATTTCTTCCGATTCCCCTCCTGACATTCCCCTACACTTTCCCCCTTATTTTTCCTCATTTTTTTTTTATATTCTCCTCTTTGGAATTTAGATAGCTCTGTTTTTGTAGGAAAAAACTCCAATCGGATCAAAATTGTAAGCTTTGAACTAATTTGTCCAGAACAATTTTTTTGTCTCACTGCGCGGTACAGTCTTCTGTCGGTAGTGTACGATTTTCCACTTTAAGAAGAATTTAATCTTATTTTTTCCGCTTACAGATTTAAGTTTTCAGTTTGATTGTTTACCTAATGGAGAACCCATCCCTGGTGTTGCTCGTGACAGACCATCTTATCCTCCTGACAGAAGCCATCATCCTGAAAGTTCTCTTCGTGTCAGGTCCAGGTCTCCTCCTGGCATGTCTGAGTCTCCTCGTGGCACGTCCAGGGATCCTCCTGGCATAAGTCGTCCTGTACGTGTATTTGGCTATGAACTTGGACAACTTAAACTTATTCGGCTTACTCCTTTAACCAATCCACACCGACGATACGAAATTCGAAGATACACATTTCCCAACGATAAACCAATTTATTTGAGGTTAGGGTTGAATGCACTTGGACCCATGCCAGCTGAAGAACGAACTGTTTTAACAACATCCACTGGCGATGTACTTGCAATACTGGAGGGGAGCAGCCATCTTCGTGGAATATATAGTAGATTGTACATTTCGAAACGGGTGAAAATAAACATTCACAGCGGCGTGATTAAGGATATGACTTCAGAAGAAATGGAAGAAACTCCCTTAGGAAGACGATACCCAATCTCAAGATCTTTTAGAATTGTATACGAACGACCTTTCACGACATGATTAATTTTTTTCTGAAGTACTGCCAAAATATAAGATTTTTTGTGATCCGAATTAGGGTCCAAATTTCAGATGTAACTGGTCGTCTTTTTCTCAAACAATTGTTCTCTCGTGATCTCAAATACATAATTGACAAAAACTGGATTGTTACAATTTTCTAAGGTGGAATTTCAGTTTTATAAAATTTATATCTACAAGATTAAATTCAGATTAAAAATTATTTTTCAATGAAAAAGGCAACAATTCTGTTGTTGTTGTTTGTAAAATGTAAATTCTTATTAATACTACAAAGCTCTAATGATTCCAAAACATTATTTAAAATCCTTCCAAGTCATAAAAGTTTCCTAATTTCAAATAAAAATGCTCGATAATGAAAGTTTCCATAGTTCTGAATGCAGTTTAGATACGCCTCATTTTCAAGGTTATATCTTCGTCCTAAGAAAATTTGTCTAAATTTTCAATTTCAAATTTCAATCGCTTTGAATTAAATATTCTTCTGATTTCGATTTTCTGAAACTTAACCTAATATGAATTAATCAACTATAAAGATACATTTTCAACGATGAAGTTTTATTTTAGCATGAAAAATATCCGAAAAAGCCTACAAAACTTTTCTATCAGCATATAATGAAAGTAGCTGATTTTCCGGGATCAATCCAATGATGTACCAGCGATTCTCATCTAATTCTACAGTGTAAATACCTACTTCTGAAGGGTAAATTCGTCCTGGATGAAAGAAACTTTCGTAATCGTGAATATTATAGTCGAATGACAAAAGTCTCTGGGGCTTATTTATGTGGATGTGGCTTAGCTGATTCTGCAGAAAGCAAATTTCATCAGGAAATTGCTCTACATGATACTGCGCCTCACTCAACTTTGCTCAGCACAACACTGCCTCAATCGGCGATGCTTAAGAAAACACTGTGCCTCATTCAGAGATGCTCAGAAGAACACTGCTTCTCTCTCATCATTCCTTCGCATAAACCTGCGATTTCTCTAGCATTAGTCAGCATAACAGTACGAATTACTCGACATTTCTCAGCATAAAACTGCACCATACTCAAGACTGCTCAGCATATCAACGCCTGAATGGAATAAGGTGTTCGTTCCGAATCGGCTGGCAAGACGTGATGGTTCGTAGTTTGTTCCCAGGAGGTGTTCCTTTCCGGAACTGTTCGAAAAACGTGTCGGTTCGAAGTTTGTTTGGAGAAAGTTTTCGTTCCGAATCAGCTCGAAAAGGTTATTTGTTTCGCAGTTCGTTCGAAGTAGGCACATTTGAAATTGCACGTTTTTTGTGCTTGGCCCACTAGGCTTCATCCACATGGGTGAATGGATGGATGCATGAATAAAAGGGTTGATGGATTAATGAATGTATTGATGGAAAGATGGATTTGTGGATGTATCTTTTGACGTATTTATTTCAATGTGTGTGATCTGGTAACTATTCTTTGTTTTCAAATTCATGATGGATCCTGTTGTACTTCCATTGTGTCATCCATCCCCGCTGGTTCTTCTTCTTTGTCTAAATCCACTACTTCCTCAGTTTGCGACAGCTGGTGGATGATAGCTTTTATTTATTTCTCTCCCCCATCTTGCATGGAGTCGCTTGAAATCTCGGCAACGTTTGCGCATTCCTGCTCGTTTGAATTCATGCGAATGATGAAACATTTCAGCCCTGCCTTCCTGCAACCACATCATGAGCCGCATCCTTCTTTGCATTCGCAGGAGAGGAATTTGAGAAGAGCTTCAGAAGTAGGATCTTGTGTCGTTGTGACTGAAGTATGGCTATTCGTGTTTCTCTTCCTGGATCATTCTTCCGGATTCTTCTTGGCATTACTTCAGTCAAAGTCCTCCTCCTGAGGCTCTTCTAACTGTGCCTCACTCAACATTAATCAGAAACAATAGTGCGTCTTACTCAGCATTGATCAGCATTCTGCGCTTTATTCAACATTTCTTAACATAACACTGCTTCTTACTGAACATTGTTCAGAGAAACACTGCTCTTCATTTAGAATTGCTCAACATACTGCGCCTCACTCAGCACCTCACCCAAAATTTCTGACCGGAATGGAATTTGTAACAATAAGGATACATTTTTAACAAAATATATGAACTTTCAACCAAGCAGCTGACTTTTCAACTAGAAGAATAGCATTCAAATAGAGTTCAAAAGACATCAGAAACATGTCGAAATTCTCCAAAGAGGAGCTGAAAGAATGTAGCAAAATTTTTTACTTTTTCATGAATTCAGACAAGTTTAAAGAAAAATTTAGAAAAAAATATTTCAAAAGATATTTGGAAACTCAAAACAAATTTGCAATATTATTTCAAATTTGACAATATTTCAAACTACTTGCAGTAAAACGTAGATTTTTTATGATTTTGAAATAAACTCTCCAAGCTTATTAAGGGTTTGGAAGGTCCTACGATGATAAACCAATTTTATTAGGATTTCTGTGAGAATAAAAAAACAATTTTTTATTCTGAAGAATTAATATCCAAGCAAAAGAGATTGAGTTTAATCAAAAAATAAAATGTGTGAATTTCAGTTGAAAATATAAATTTTCAAAAGAAGTTCTAATATGAACCAAGCAGTTAAAGTTTTAACAAAATAGGTAATGTTTCAACAAAGCAGAAAAAATGGAAAAGATAAATGGATGAATGGAAAAGATAAATTTTCAGTTACAAAAATTAAATTTCAACTAAAAAAAGCTTTTCTAAAATCATAGTTTGAAGAATTAATTTAAAAACAGAACTAAACAGTTGAACGCTTAACGAAAACATATCAACTTTTGAGAAAAAAGAAAACATTTTTTACGAAACTGTTACATTTTTTACAATATAATAAAATATCAAGCCAAGTGATAAGACTTTTCACCAAAGAAGATGGATTCTCTGACGGAATGTAAATATCACAGAATTTTGAGCTTGACGCTTTTATTTCATGAGATAATGATAGCAGCATTTTACACAATATGCACTTCATCATGTATGATTATAATTTCATATAATATTTTATGCTACAAAGAGAAGCACTCGAATCTTCAACAGTTACGTTTTCAATCCTATCCTACCTCAAGTTTCTCCTTGAATTAGAAAATATGAGGATTCTTGATATTCTCGTCTTGTGCTTGGCGATTATTCACAATTTGATTGGTGAATATGATAGTATTATAATATATCTATAATGTTACGTATATTTTTTGCGAGATATATTTTGTTGAAAAGCTTCGTCAATTGCAAAAAGATTTGTATTCACGCTTATTTGCTATACTTCCCTTCACATTATTCCCCTCATGTCCACCACTTCCCCTACATTCACTTTTCCTACTTTCCCCTACTTCACCTACTTCCCCGTCAATCATTTCCTCTCACTTTACCTTTATCCCTCGCCTCATTTCTTCTTATTCCCCTCCTCTCAATTCCCCATACTTTCCTCCATATTTCCCCTCACATTCTCAAAATTCTCCTAACTTCCTGTCCTTAAAAAAACGACGGTCAACTTTGTTGTTAAATCAAGAAAAAAAATGTGAATTGAAAAATCGGCGTCCACAAATCTCTTCAGAATTTGGATAGCTCTGATTTATTCAAAAAATGATTTGATCGATACAAAATGGTAAGCTCGGAATTAATTTGTACAGAAAAATTTTTTTTGTCCCACTGCGCGGTACAGTCATCCGTCGGTAGTGTACTATTTTCGGCTTCAAGAAAAATTTAATCTTCTTTCTCCTCTTGCAGATTTAAGTTCCCAGTTTGATTGTTTACCTAATGGACAACCTATTCCTGGTGTTGCTCGTGACAGAACATCTACAAGTAATTCTCCTGGAAGAAGCCATTCTCCTGGAAGGTCTCTTTGTGGCAGGTCCAGGTCTCCTCCTGGCATAAATCGTCCTGTACGTGTATTTGGATATGAACTTGGACAAATTGGACTCATTCGTCTTATTCCCTTCACCAATCCAAACGGACGATTCGAAATTCGAAGATACACATTTCCCGACGATAAACCTATTCATTTGAAAGTGGGAACGAATACACTTGGGCCGATGCCAGCCGAAGAAAGAACTATTTTAATAACATCCACTGGCGACGTATCCCCTCCTTTGTCCTCTCCTTCCTCTTCCCAAAAGTCGTTAAAAATCACGGGGACGTTTGCGCAGTCCTGTCCGTTGAAATTCACGCAAATGGTCGACCATTTCAGACCTGGCTTCCTGCAATTACACGATGAGCCACATCCTTTTTGCATTTGCAGGAGAGGAACTCAAGAAGAGCTCCAGAAGCAGGATCTTGTGTCGTTGTGACTGAAGTATGGCTATTCGGGCTTCTCTTCCATCACTATTCTTCCGCAACCTTCTTGGCGTGGTGTTCAGAAGAATCCAGAAGAATGGAGATGCAAGAGAAGCTGGACTGGCCTTAATCCAGTCACAACGACACAAAATCCTCCTCTTGCAGCTTCTTTCAAAATTCTTACATGCAAATAGAAAAAAGGATGCGGCTTATGATGTGGTTGCAGGAAGGGAGGGCTGTTTCATCATTTGAATAAATTGCAGCAGGAAGGACGGCGCAATCATTCTCGAGATTTTGAACGACTTTGTGGAAGAGGGAGGAGAGGAAAAAATAAAAGCTACCATCTGCAAACTGTTGTAAACTGAAGAAGAAGAGGATTCAGGGGAAGGAGATGAACCACCAGGAATGGATAATACCATGGAAGTACAACTGTGTCAATCGAAAATTTAAAAATAAAGGAAAGTTATCTGATCAAAAACATTGAAATGAATGCATCAGAAGATACATCCAAATATCCATCCCCCCATCAATACATTCATCATTTCATCAATCCTTCAATTCGTTCACCAATCCATTTATCCACGTGGATGAGGCATAGTGGGGAAGCCACAAGAACAGAAAATATATTTTTGGAGGTAAAAAATTTCTTCTAATCAAAGAAATTTTCCTTTGACTGAGAGCCAATTATTAATTATATAAGTGATACCTGCAAATCTCTAATATGAAACAAGTTTTGTTAATATTATCTAGCAATTTTTTATTATAAATTTATAATATTAATTAATTCATGATTTTTAAAATTTTGCTGTAGTTCGAGTATCAGAAAATTTAACATTGATGGACTTTACAAGAGGACTTTGAATTTGAAAAATATAATGTTTGAAACTATTTAATGTCTAATTTTTCATTTAAAATGCCCAGTCAAGTATCACAAGATGTTTATAACTGTTATTTTTTTAAATAAAAAATTTTCAAATCGAATGTGTTAGAAATGAAAAATTACTTTTATGAAAAAAATTGAAGACACACAAAAATTATTATTTTACCAACAGTTTTTACAAAATAGTCGAATTCTTAGCAATATCATAAAATATTAGGCCGAATGATAAAACTGTCTCTCAAGATAAATAAATTCTCTAATGATATGTAAATATCATAGAACATCTAATTTCACGACCACATTGGATGAGATAACGATAACAGAATTTTACACAATATGTACTTTATTATGTATTATTATAATTCCATAGAATATTTCACGTTACAAAAGGAAGCACTTGAATCTTCGCCAGTTACATTTTTAATCCAATTTTTCATTCAGTTTCTCCTGGAATTAGAAAAAATGAGGATTGTTCATATTCTCGTATTATTCTTGGCGGTAATCAGCACTTTGATTGGTGAATATAATACTATAATAATATATATTTTATTTATTTATTTCACATAATTAATGTACTGAATAAGGGTACTGCACAGCTCTATATGCGGTATTTTAGAATTCTACCCCCCTCTCCGATTGATTCTCGCTCTTCCGTCTCCCAACTCCTTTTCTAGCCACCACCTGCCCCTTCTTTTATAACCATCATTCTCTTTTCTCGCAGCATCATCATCATTCCCTCCTCTCTCTTTCTCCCTATTCTCTCCCCTCTTTGTCACTCTTTTACACTCCCACTATATGATCATAAAATTCCTAGACTTAATATATACTCTACGGATTTATCATATAATTTTTATATGCTGATATTAGAAAGTACTTTCAAGAAAATAATTTTGTCTGAACGTAGTTTGTATTTCAGATACCTCAAATACAATTTTTGTGAAATACTGCCCAGCTGTGTTTGTAAATTTCTAAATGATTTGTGTGTCTGGATGAATTGAGACTGTCCTTCTGATGTTCTCCCCCTCATTCACCCTTATTTCCCATACTTAACCTCGCCTTATTTCCCTCACGCCCTCTACTTCCCCTACAATCACTTTTCGTATTTTACCAACTTCATCATCTCCCCTCCGATTATTTCCTCTCACTTTTTCTTCCCCATTTGCCTGATTTCTTCTAATTCCCCTCCTCCTATTTCCCCACACTTTCCCCACTTATTCTCCTCATTTTCTTTAACTTCTCCTCTTTGTAATTTTATAGCTCTGATTTTGAAGAAAAAATGCTTCAATCGGAGCAGTATGGTAAGCTCTGAACTAATTTGTCCAAAACAATTATTTTGCCCCACTGCGCGGTACAGTCTTCTGTCGGTAGTGTACGATTTTCCACTTCAAGAAGAATTTAATCCTCTTTTTGCTCTTGCAGATTTAAGTATTCAGTTTGACTGTTTACCTAATGGGGAACCTATTCCTGGTGTTGCTCGTGACAGACCATCTAATTCTTCTCACAAAAGCCATTCTCCTGATAGGTCTCTTCGTGACAGGTCTAGGTCTCCTCCTGGTATCTCCAGGTCTCCTCCTGGCATGTCCAGGTCTCCTCCTGGCATGTCCAGGTCTAGTCGTGGCAGGTCCAGGTATCCTCCTGGCATAAATCGTCCTGTACGTGTTCTTGGAAATGAACTTGGACAACTTGGACTCATTCGGCTTATTCTCTTCACCAATCCAAACCGACGATTCGAAGTTCGAAGATACACATTTTCTGACGATAAACCAATCTACTTGAGATTCGAAAAGAATGCACTTAGGCCCATGCCAGCCGAAGAACAAACTGTTTTAACAACATCCACTGGCGACGTATTTGCAATAGTGGAGGAGGGTAGTTATCTTCGTGGAATATACAGAAGATTGTGCACTTCGAGGCGGGTGAAAATTAACATTCACAGCGGCCTGATTGATGATATGACTTCAGAAGAAATGAGAGAAACTCCCTTAGGAACCCGAAACCCAATCTCAAGATTTTTCAGAATTGTTACTGAACGAGATCCCACCACGTAATTAATTTTTTATTGAAGTACTACTGAAATATAAGATTTTTTGGGCTTCATAATCTGGGTTCAAAATTGCACATGTAACAGGTCGTCTTTTTCTCGATTGTTACAATTTTCATAGAAGGAATTATTGTTTTAGAAAATTCATATCTACAACACTAAATTCGAATTGTGAATTATTTTTCGATAAAAAAGGCAACAATTCTGTTTTTGTCGGTTCCAAAATGTAAACTCTTATTAATAATACATAGTTCTAATGATTCTAAGAGAATAATTTGAAATCCTCCCCAATACGTTTAGTTTTCAAGTCTATTTCCTTAGCTTAGAAAAATTTGTCTCAGTTTTCAATTTCAAATTCGGATCGCTTGGAATTCAAAATTCTTCTGATTTGAATTTTTTGAAATTTAAATTAATTCAAATTGATCAAACACAAAGAAAAATGTCCAACAAAGAGGTTCCATTTCATCATGAAAAATATTCCAGAACGGCTACACAACACTTCTGTCAGCGTAGAATGGAAGTGATTGATTTTCCAGGATCAATCCAATGATGTGCTAACGATCCTCATCTAATCCTACTGTATGATTGCCTGCATCTGAAGGGTAAATACTTCCTAGATGGAAGAAACTGTCGTAATCGTGAATATTATAGAGGAAGGACAACAGTCCCTGGGGCTTCTTGATGTAAAAGAAAGAAACAAAAAAGCGATTCTTCAACAAAATACAAGAACTTTTGTATAGTTAGATCATTTCACAGTCAAAGAATAATATTTTCATCTGAGTAGATAAATTTGTCCAGTGATGAATCTTCAGAAAAAAATTAAGTTCCAAAAAGAGTTCAATTTCCTACGAAGAATTTAAATTTTCAACAAAATGCGTCATTTTTCTACCAAATAGTAGAATTTTCAATCAAAAGTGATCCATTCAAATCCATTCAAGAAGTTAAATTTTATACAAAGTACGTAATGTTCAGATAGAATAGCATAATTTTCAAATAAAAAGGATAAATATTTACATAAAAATAAGAAAGTTGAATTTTCAGTTACAAAAATTAATTTTCAACTTAAAAAACCCTTTTTCAGAACATAGTTCAATATTTAACGAATGGGTTAAATATTTAACTAAGATGATGAATCTTCGAATGTTATAATTATATTTCTAGTTCGAAAATCGAATGGAATATCTATATAATCATTTGAAAAAATTAATTTCCAGAAAAAATTGGAATTAAATTGTTGCATGCTTAACGAAAAGACATTATTTTTTAATGAAGAACAAATTTCTTACAAAGCTGTTAAATTCTTGATAATACAATAAAATATTAAGCCGAGTAATGAAATTTTCAAACAAAAAAGATAGATTCTATGATGGAATGTAAATATCACAGAATGTCAAGCTTGACGCTTTTATTTCATCAGATAATGATAGCAGAATTTTATATAATATGTATTTTATATAATTATTATTTATAACTTCATGACAAATTTTATGCTATGAAAAGAGCACTCGAATCTCCATCAGTTACATTTTTAACCCAATTCTTCCTTAAGTTTCTTCTTAAATTAGAAAATATGAGGATTGCTCATATAGTTGTCTTGTTCTTGGCGGTCATCAACGATTTGATTGGTGAATATGAGAGTATAATAATATATCTATAATTTTAAGTATATTTTTCAAACTATAATTTTGTCGAAAGTTTTGTAAATTTCAAAATGATGTCCATGTCTGGATACATTGAGAACGTCTCTCTGATATTTTTCTTCCTCATTTACGCTAATTTTCCATAATTCACCTCACTTTATTTTCCCTTACATCCTCTGCTTTCCATAAAATCACTTTTCCTACTTTCCTCTAACTTTCCCTTCATCCGTCGCCATACTTTCCTACAGATTTTCCCTCATTTCCTCTCAATTTTCCTCACTTCCTCTTCTTGAGAAAAAGAACCGTCAACTTTATTGTTAAATCAGGAATAAAAAATATGATGATTGGAATATCTACTTCCACAAATCCCTTTGGAATTTAGATAGCTCTGATTTTTAAGAAAGGTGCTCTGACTGGAAGAAGCTGTCAAGCTCGGAACTAATTTGTCCAGAACAATTTTTTTGTTCCACTGCGCGTTACAGTCACCCGTCGGTAGTGTACGATTGTCGGCTTTAAGAAAAATGTAATCCTCTTTTTCCTCTTGCAGATTTAAGTTCGCAATTTGAATGTTTACCTAATGGAGAACCTATTCCTGGTGTTGCACGTAACAGACCATCTAATTCTTCGGACAGAAGCCATTCTCCTGATAGGTCTCTTCGAGACAGGTCCAGGTCTCCTCCTGGCATGCCCAGGTCTCCTTCTGGCATATATCGTGCTACACATCTATTTGGATATGAAATTGGACAAATTGGTCTAATTCGGCTTATTTCTGTAATCAATCCAGATCGTCGATTCGAAATTCGGAGATACAAATTTCCCGACAATGAACAAATTTATTTGAAAGTAGGCATGAATGCACTTGGGCCCATGCCAGCCGAAGAACGAACTGTTTTAATAACATCCACTGGCGACGTATTTGCAATAATGGAGGGTGGTAGTTATCTCCGTGGAATATACAAAAGATTGTACACTGCAAGGCGGGTGAAAATGAACATTCACAGCGGCCTGATTGAAGTTATGACTCCAGAAGAAATGAGAGAAACTCCCTTAGGAACCCGAAACCCAATCTCAAGATTTTTCAGAATTGTTACTGAACGAGATCCCACCACGTAATTAATTGAATTTTCAAAATTTGATACTAAAATATGAGATTTTTTGTGATCCAAAGTGGGATAAAAATGTCAGATATCACCTGGCCTCTTTTTCTTCAACGATTTTATCAATTTTATTTTATTATTTTATTATTATTATTTCATTTACTATTTCTCAATAAAATGGCAACAATTCTGTTCTTCAATTTAAACGCATGTTTTAGAAATGAGGAAAGAATTATAATCATAACGGCTGAACATTGTCAGTTTTTTTTATAATTATCGGCTTCCAAACTGTGAATTATTATTAATAATACATATCGTTATAATAATTCAAAGTTTCTTATTTGAAATCCTTTCAAATTGATCAAAGTTTCAGATGCAGATATTAAGGCAGGACTACTCATTTAACATTGCTCAGCATAACACTTTGCATCACTCAGAAATACTCAGCATGGCACTGCGCCTCACTTAAAATTGGTCAGCTTAATGCTAACAAAATAGGTAATGTTTAAACAAACTAGTAGCATTTTCAAATAGAAAAAAATGACTTTTATACAAAAAGAATAAATTTTTCAAAAACTAATAAAATATTAAGCTAAGTGATAAGACTTCTTACCAAAAAAATGTATTCTCTGACAAAATGTAAATATCATCGAATTTCAAGCTTGACGCTTTTATTTCATGAGATAATGATAGCAGAATTTTACACAATATGCACTTTATCATGTATAATTATAATTTCATGGAATATTTTATGCTACAAAAAGAAGCACTCGAATCTTCATCAGTGAAATTTTCAATCCAGTCCTACCTCAAGTTTCTCCTTGAATTATAAAATATGACGATTGGTCATGTTCTCGTCTTGTCCTTAACGATTGTTCACAATTTTATTGGTGAATATAATAGTATTCTAATATATCTATAACTTTAAGAATGTTTTTCAAGCTATATTTTTTTGGAAAACTTCGTCAATTGCAAAAAGATTTGTATTCACGCTTATTTCCTATATTTCACCTCACCTTATTTCCCTT
Organism: Andricus quercusramuli; assembly: GCA_932178445.1. Taxonomy (NCBI): domain Eukaryota; kingdom Metazoa; phylum Arthropoda; class Insecta; order Hymenoptera; family Cynipidae; genus Andricus; species Andricus quercusramuli. The sequence goes on along the minus strand of CAKNXH010029404.1, from coordinate 9,286 downwards.
ATGTCCTCCACTTCCCCTACATTGATTTTTCCTACTTTCCCCTACTTCACAAACTTCCCCTCCAATGATTCCTTCTCGCTTTCCCATTATCCCTCGCCTTATTTCTTCTTATTCCCCTTCTCTTATTTCCCCTCACTTTCTATAAATTCTTCTCACTTCCTCTCCTTAAAAAAAACGACGGTCGGATGGACCTTTAGAATTTAGATAGCTCTGATTTTCATGAAAAAATGCTTTGATGGATACAAAATGGTAAGCTCGGAATTAATTTGTACAGAACAATTTTTTTCATCCCATTGCGCGGCACAGTCTTGTGTCAGTAGGCTGCCATTGTCGACATTAAGACAAATTTAATGCTCTCTTCCCTTTTGTAGATTTAAGTTTGAAGTTTGAATGTTTACCTAATGGCAAACCTATTCCTGGTGTCGCTCGTGACAGACCAACTAATTCTTCTGACAGGAGCCATTCTTCTGAAAGGTCTCTTCGTGGCAGGTGCAGGTCTCCTCCTGGCACGCCCAGGTCTCCTCCTGGCATGTCGAGGTCTTCTCCTCGCATAAATCGTCCTGTACGTATGCTTGGATATGAATTTGGACGAATTGGACTTATTCGGCTTATTTCTACAACCAATCCAGACCGATGATTCAAAGTTCGAAGATACACATTTCCTGATGATAAACGAATCCATGTGAGATTCGAAAAGAATGCATTTCGGCCCATGACAGCCGAAGAACGAACTGTTTTAACAACATCCACTGGCGACGTACTTGCAATATTGGTGGGTGGTGGTTATCTTCGTGGGATATATAGAAGAGTGCGCAATGCATGGCGGGTAAAAATAAACATTCACAGCGGCGTGATTGAAGATATGACTCCAAAAGAAATGAAAGAAACTCCCCTAGGAACCCGAAACCCAATCTCGAAATTCTTTAAAATTGTAACTGAATGACATTCCACTACATGACTAATTTTTTTTTTTGAAGTACTACTGTATTATAAGATTTTTTGTCATCCGAAGTGGGGTTCAAAGTTCCACATGTAACAGATCGTCTTTTTCTCGAAAAATTGTTCTCTCATGATTCCAGATACATTATTTACAAAAACTGGATTGTTACAGTTTTCGAAGAAGGAACTTTAGTTTTAGAAAATTCATATCATAGTTCTAATGATTCTAAAAGAATAATTCGAAACCCTCCCTAATACGTTTAGTTTTCAAGGAAATTTCCTTAGCTTAGGAAAATTTGGTTAATCAACCATGAAGATGAATTTTCAACAAGGAGGTTTTATTTTAGCATGAAAAATATTCCAAAACGGCTACACAATACCTCTATCAGCGTAGAATGAAAGTAATTGATTTTTCAGGATCAATCCAATGAAGTAACAGCGATTCTTATCTAATCCTGTTGTATGTGAGCCTGCTCCAGAAGGGTAAATCCTTCCTGGATGGAAGAAACTCTTCTAATCGTGAATATTATAGTCGAAGGACAACAGTCAATGAAGCTTCTTTATGTGGATGTGGTTAAGGTGATTCTGCAGAAAGAAAGTTTTAGTAGAAAATTGCTCAGCATGATTCTGTGCCTCACTCAGCATTGATCAGCATAACACTACCTCACTCGGCGATGCTTAAGAGAACACTGTGCCTCACTCAGAGATGCTCAGCGGAACACTTCACTTCACTCACCATTTCTTGGCATAAACCTGCACTTCACTCAGCACTGCTCAGCATAATATGCCTCCCTGAACATTCCTCAACATAGTACTGCGCTTCACTCAAAATTTGCTGGCAGGAGGTGATGATTCACAGTTTGTTCAAAGAAGGCTTTCCTTCCGAATCTGCTAGAAAAAGGTGTTTCTTCGAAATTTGTTTGGAGAAAGTTTTCGTTCCGAACCTGCTCGAAAAGGGTGTTGTATCGCAGTTCGTTTAAAGAAGGCACATTTGAAATGGCACATTTTTTGTGTTTGTCCCACTACGCTTCATCCACATTGTTGGGTGGATGGATGCATAAATTGAAGGGTGGGCGGATCAATGAATGTATTGATGGAAAGATGGATTTTTGGATGTATCTTCTGATGTATTCATTTAGATGTTTGTGATCCGGTAATTATTCTACGTTTTCCAATTCTCGATGGACCCTGTTTTACTTCCATTGTGTCATATTTCCCTGGTGGTTCTTCTTCTTCATCTAAATCCACTCCTTTCTCAGTTCGCGACAGTTGATGGATGATAGCTTCTATTTCTTTCTCTCCCCCATTTCCCACGAAGTCGCTTGAAATCTCGGCAACGTTTGCGCAATACTGCTCATTGCAATTCATGCAGATGATGAAACACTTTAAGCCCTGCCATCCTGAAATCAAATCGTAAGCTGCATGCTTTTTTGCATTTGCAAGAGAGGAATTTGTGAGAGCTTCAGAAGTAGGATCTTGTGTCGTTGTGACTGAAATATGGCTATTGGTATTTCTCTTCCCTCACCAATCTTGGGGATTCTTCTTGCCATTACTTCAGTCACAACGACACAAGATCCTCCTCCTGAGGCTCTTCTGACTGTGCCTCACTCAGCCTTACTCATCAATAATACAGCGTCTCACTCAGCATTGCTCAGCATACTGCGCCTTATTCAACATTTCTTAGCATAACACTGCCTTTCACTGAATATTACTCGGAAGCACTGCTTCTTATTTAGAATTGCTCAACATATTGCGCCTCACTCAGCATTGGTTCGCATACTTTGACACATTCAACATTTCTCAGCATACCACTGCGCCTCAATCAACATTGCTCAGCATAACACAGCGCCTCGCTTAATGTTGCGCAGCATGATACTGCGCATCCCTCAACATTTCTGAGCTTACGACTGCGCCTCTTGCAACATTGTTCAGTATAACACTCTGCTTCACTCGGCATTGCTCAACAGGACCATCTCACTTAACCTTGCTTAGCATAAGGCGCATCTAAAAATTACGTAAGACGATTTGGAGAGACAAAGGATTTAATAAACTATCATTTTTTCTTATGAGGGACTGGATGAGGTGGATGGGAAGATCTTACACAAGAAAAAAGGGGACTAAAAATTATAATTAATATGAAGATATTACAACTCTCAGAAAAATTTAGAAGAAAACAAGAATTTCCTATGGAATAGATAAATTTTCTGGCAAATAAATAAATTTTCAACCAAAAAGGTGATTTTCAAACAAAAAAATTAATGGATCGTTTAAATCTCCAATCAAAGAATTTAATTTTCATCTAAAATGATCAATCCTCGATCACTGAAAATGAATTTTTAGATAAATAGTTCAATTTTTTACCAGAAAAATTAAATTTCAACCAAGAACATCAATTTTCTATGAAAAAATAGATTTTTCAACCAAATCTAAAGATTTGCAGCCAAATAAAGAAAGATTCAATTAAGAAGTACATATTGTTAACAAAAAATAGAATAGTTGAATTCTTACTTGGAAAACTTGATTTTCAAAAAGATAAAGATGAATTTGCAATGGAATAGTTTCATGTTAAACTAAAAATAAGCAATTTTAAATAGAAAATGAAATCAAATGGTTCCATTCTCCACCAAAAAAAACATTGATCTTTGAAAAAGGGAGATTAACTTCTGGAAAGTGAAATGAATTTTCACCTAAAATGATGCATCTTCAAAGGAAAATAACTTCTAAGCCAGGGAATTGAATTTTTAACAATAAGGACGAATTTTCAACAAAACATGTGAATATTCAACCAAGTAGCTCAATTTTCAACTAAAAGGATAAATACTAAAACTAAAAGATATCCCAAAAGGAGCTAAAAGACTTTAGGCATTTTTTGTACTTGTTCATGTTCTGAGAAAAGCTTAAAGAAAAAAAAAATATTTCAAAAGATATTTGGCAATTTTGAAAAAATTTGCAATATTGTTTCTAATTTTGAAAGATTCCAAACAACTAGGAGTAAAAGGTAGATTTTTGAAGATTTTGAAGATTTTGACGATTCATAGAATTACAAAAAATTGAGAGCGTCCGAACTCTAACCTTCATAATAATCCTGAAAATACTAAGAATTCTAAAAATACGAAATTCGCCACTTTTTAAATACGTTAGCAGATTTCGAAATCTAAATATTATGCCGGAAGTATAATAAGATTATTAAATTTTTTTTGCTTGGTATGAAAAAGGGGAAATAATTGTTCTAAATTATCAGTAGGACCTGCTTTTGATTCTAGAAATTTTATAAATTTGTAGAAACAATTTTCTAAATTTAGCGAACAGTTAAAAGCAAAATTACAAAAATTATCATTATGAGGCCAACATTTTCAAACTCACAAAGCACTTAATGGAATAAATTTTTAAGAAACGTTCATTTTTGAAAGAAGAGATCAATTTTCAGCCAAATAGTTGAATTTTCAATTAAAGAAGATTCATTTCTAACCAAAAGTCATGTAGTTAAGTTTTCAGTAAAAAAATAAATTGTCTAAAAAAAATAAATTTTTAATTGAATTGGTTTATTTTCAATCAAAGAGGAGAATCCTATTTTCAACAAAAGAGGTAAATTTTCAGCAAAGATGATGAATCTTTAAATTCATTCAAATCCAAAAATAAAATAGTGAAATTTCCAGTAGGAAATATTAATTTTCGATCAAAAAATTAATTTTCAACAGGAGTTTCAATTTCAACCAAAAAGTTAAATTTCCAACAAAATACGTAATGTTTAGACAAAATAGTATCATTTTCAATTAAAAAAGAGAACTCTTTATAGAAAATTGCGAAGGTTAAATTTTCAGTTACAAAAATGAATTTTTTACTGAAAAAAAACTTTTTCAGAACATAGTTCAATATTTAACGAAAGGGTTAAATATTTAACTGAAATGATGAGTCTTCAAATGTTATAATTATATTTCTATTTCGAAAATCGAATGAAACAGCTATATCATCATCTGAAAAAATTAATTTCCAGAAAAAATTGGAATTAAATTGTTGCATGCTCAACGAAAACAGATTATTTTTTAATGAAGAAGAATAAATTTCTTACAAAACTGTTAAATTCTTGATAATATAATAAAATATTAAGCCAAATAATAAAACTTTTGAAAAAAAATTCTCTGATGAAATGTAAATATTACAGAATGTCAAGCTTGATGCTATTACTTCACGAGATAATGATGGCAGAATTCTACACAATATGTATTTTATATAATTATTTATAACTTAATGAAAAATTGTATGTTATGAAAAGAGCACTGGAATCTTCATCAGTTACATTTTTAACCCAATTCTTCCTTAAGTTTCTTCTTAAATTAGAAAATATGAAGATTGCTCATATAGTTGTCTTGTCCTTGGCGGTCATCAACAATTTGATTGGTGAATATGAGAGTATAAAATATCTATAATTTTAAGTATATTTTTCAAACTATATTTGTGTGGAAAGTTTTGTAAATTTCAAAATGATGTTCATGTCTGGATACATTGAGGACGTCTCTCTGATCTTTTTCTTCATCCCTCGCCTCATTTATTTTTATTCCCCTCCTCTCATTTCTCCATACTTCCCTCCTTTTTTCCCCTCATTTCCTCTCGATTTTCCTCACTCCCTCTCCTTGAGAAAAAGAACGACAGTAGGATAAACACTCGACCGAAACTGTAAGGGTTTATGCCCGGGACTACAGGATCTTGAAAAAAGGACCGCTCATAAAAAGCAACCGTCAACTTTATTGTTAAATCAGGAATAATAATTATGATGATTGGAATATCGACTTCCACAAATACCTTTAGAATTTAGATAGCTGTGATTTTGAAGAAAGGTGCTCTAACTGAAAGAAGCTGGTAAGCTCGGAACTAATTTGTCCAGAACAATTTTGTTTTGTTTCACTGCGCGGTACAGTCATCCGCCGGTAGTGTAGGATTGTCGGCTTGGAAAAAAATTTAAACGTCTTTTTCCTCTTGCAGATTTGAGTTCGCAATTTGATTGTTTACCTAATGGAGAACCTATCCCTGGTGTTGCTCGTGACAGACCATCTCATTCTCCTGACAGAACCCATCATCCTGAAGGTTCTCCTCGTGTCAGGTCCAGGTCACCTCCTGGCATGTCTGGGTCTCCTCCTGGCACGTCCAGGGCTCCTCCTGGCATAGATCGTCCTGTACGTGTATTTGGATATGAACTTGGACACATTGGAGTTATTCGGCTTATTCCCTTCACCAATCCAAACCGACGATTCGAAGTTCGAAGATACACATTTCCTGACGATAAAGCAATCTATTTGAGATTCGAAAGGAATGCATTTCGGCCCATGCCAGCCGAAGAACGAACTGTTTTAACAACATCCACTGGCGATGTGCTTGCAATACTGGAGGGGAGTAGCCTTCTTCGTGGAATATATACTAGATTGCACACTGCGAAACGAGTGAAAATAAACATGTACACCGGCGTAATTAAAGATATGACTCCAGAGGAAATAGAAGAAATTCCCATAGGAAACCGAAACCGAATCTCAAAATTTTTTAGAATTGTAACTGAACAGCATTCCTTCACGTAATTAATTTTTTTAATGTACTACTAAAATATGAGATTTTTTGTGATCTGAATTGGCACCAGAATGTCAGATGTAACTGGTAAATTATTCTCTAATAAAAAAGGCAACTCTGGAGATTCTTCATGTGGATGTGGCCAAGAAGATTTGGAGACAGAAAGTTTTACCAGGAAATTGCTTAGCATGAAACGGGTATAGCTAACAATAATGATTATTTTGTTTAGGACGTGCGAAACAGAGGTGCCTAGTAAGAGGTAATTGACAAATTGCATACGGCGACTGGGTATAATGAAATTATTGGATTGTCAAAAAAATAAAACGAAAAATGACTGCAAACCAAAATTTTCATTTTTTAGCAGGAATGTTAATTTTTAGAACATTTCCAAGCAAATAAAAAAAAATCCCCACCTAAAATAATGAAACCTAGGAGAAGAATTTTTCACAAAATAGATGAATTTTATACCCTAATGGTAAATTTTCAACCAACGAGTATTATTTTTCACCTCAAAAGATGTATTTTCCATTCAAAAAAATATTTAACAAAAATTAAAATAGTTAAGTCATCAACCAAAAATATAAATTTGCAGCCTAGACGATCACTTTTCTTTCTAAAAAGTCGAGTTCTCAGCAAGATACATGAACTATCAATCATATTGTTAAATTTTTAACTAAACGAAGATAAATTGCCAATCCAAAATGGAATAATTACATTTTTATTTTAAAGAATAAATTGTCATCAAAAAAGTTAATTTAAAAAAATGAACTAAAATAATTTTCTTCAAAGAGGAAGAAAGTGTAGAATTTCTACATTTTTTACACATTCGAATTATCCTTTAAGATATCTGGAAGCTACAGAAGTTTTGAGAAGATTTAAAAACAATTGAAAATCTGAAGAATTATTAGAAGATTTCAAACATAATTTAGATTTTTTTTTACTTTGCCTGTGATATTAGATAAATGTATTTTAACGTAATTTGCTCCCTTTAACGAAAAACAACGTAACAACAAAATTATTTCCAATTTAAGAGCAATTTTCATTGAAAAAAAAATGTCGAACTAAAGAAATTTCTCTGAATCAGTGTTAATTAGATGGATAAGGTGATTGGAATACATAAGAAATTATAAATAACAATAACTGATTAATTAATTTATACAAAAAATAGTCCAATTCTCTTATTACTATTCTATTATGACTATTTTTTGATAAACGAATATTTTAGATATTAAATATTTCAGCTTATAAAATATAAAATACAGAAAAAAGTAATATTCCGTTTTTTGACAGTTGTATTGTTATATTTGTTCTCTGAGAAACCCAATTTTATCTAATGAGCACAAACATGGCAAATAATTTTTCTTCCAGAATATTATACTCTCGACAAAAAAAATACTTTTGCGAAATTCGGTCACGTGCAAACATAAATTTCAATTTTTTATTAAAGCTGTGAAATCATAGTTTAAACCCAATTACAAATAACAGAACATTAGGAAATAAATTCTTTTTCAATTAATTTTAGAGAATTGGGAAATCTCAGTTTTCAGAAAAATGGGAATTTTTTTTATCTTTTCCAAAATAAATAATTACTTTTTTATAAGTGACAAGTTCTCAAGTAATTTCAAATCCTGTTTTATATTGGAAATTCTCTTTAAAAATATCCTAAATGTTTAACTCATCATTTCTTATTTCAAATAAAAAGTCAAATATTACAAATCGACTAAAACAGATTGATTTTCAACCAATAAGGCAAAAAAAAGGGTAAAGAAATTCTTGAATCGTCAAGCTAAAAAGCGAATTTTCTACGAAACATTTAAGTCCAAGTGGTTAAATTTTCAACCAAAAAGAATGAATTCTCTAATGAAATGTAAATACCACAGAACATCAAGTTTGACGCTTTTGTTTGATGAGATAATGATAATTGAATTTTACACAATATGTCTTTCATTATGTATAATTAGAATTTTATAGGATATTTCATGCTACAGAAAAAAAAGAACTTGAATCGTCACCAGTTATATTCTTAACCCAATTCTTCCTTAAGTTTCTTCTCAAATTGGAAAATATGAGGATTGCTCATATACTTGTCTTGTCCTTGGCGGTCATCAACAATTTGATTGGTGAATATAACCGTATAATAATATATCTATAATTTTAAGTGGATATATTTTTCGAAACCTTCGTAAACTTTGTTGTTAAATAAAAAATAAAAGGTGTGATAAACTAATTTGTACAGAACGATTCTTATGTCTTGCTGCACGGTACAGTCTTCTGTCGGTAGGTGCGATTGTCGACTTTGAGGAAAATTTAATAATCTCTTTTCTTTTGTAGATTTAAGTTCTCAGTTTGATTGTTTGCCTAATAGAGAACCTATTCCTGGTGTTGCTCGTGACAGACCATCTAATTCTCCTGAGAGAAGACATTCTCCTGGAAGGTCTCTTCGTGGCAGAACCAGGTGTCCTCCTGGCATAAATCCTCCTGTACGTGTATTTGGATATGAATTTGGACAACTTGGACTCGTTCGGCTTATTCCCACCACCAATCCGCACCGACGATTCGAAATTCGCAGATACACATTTCCCGACGATAAACCTATTCATTTGAAAGTAGGCTCAAATGCCTTTGGGCCCATGCCAGCCGAAGAACGAACTTTTTTAATAACATCCACTGGCGACGTATTTGCAATAGTGGAGGGTGGTAGTTATCTTCGTGGAATATACAGAAGATCGTGCACTGCAAGGCGGGTGAAAATAAACATTCACAGCGGCGTGATTGAATATATGACTTCAGA
>CAKNXH010029395.1:0-13360 GCA_932178445.1 Andricus quercusramuli | reverse complement strand
AAACAATATTTAGAGGTGGCCCATCGTCTTTGAAGTTCTTATGTAATTAACATGCGTAAACTCAACTTTTTTTTCATTCAAGATTTTAACCGCGAAGTTATCCACTTTTTAATTTGAACTTTTAATATATTGTTCTTGAGGTTCTCAGAATACACATAAAAACATTTTTTCAATTGAAAATTTATAAAAAGCATTAATTACTGTTGCTTGAAAAGTGCCATTTTCATTGTTTTCTACTGTTTTCAAAGACCAATAAAGGCTCTAATAATATATACCGTATACTGAAATTTTAAGAATATTTTCCTCGAAGGTTAAAGATCACATTTTCTAAAGAAGCAGATTAGGAGAAGTATGAATGAGCGCACAATAATGAAAACAAATCTGAGAAAATTTTTGAAATTTGACAGGTCTACGACTTAAGCTGTTCAATTTTCGGGGCGGAGCGCTCATCAGCTCAGCCATAAAAGTCGATCATAGAGGTTCTCGACACCATAAACTCATAAAGCAGACCCATTCTTGGCAAGTTTTTCTTAGTCATATTTCCCTTTTTCAGAAAAGTGAATAATAATAATTCAGGGGACGCTAACTAATCCTGTTATAAAGTCACATCGATGAAAAGAGCTGGGGTTGCACTTTTACAATGACAGCTTTCAAAGACGATGGGACACCTCTAAATATGGTTTAAAATGGAAGAAAAATCTGGCTTCTACAATTGAATGAACTACCATTATTTGCCCTTCACTCATAAGAAGACCAAAAGTGTTTTTTTCTGGTCACCCTATTCTTCGCATGTAAATACCCCAGTAGTCAGTGCCCCGCTATCGCAAAAATTACCGCTCTACAGCGCTGCCGTCGCCTCTACATTACAAACATATACGATCGAAACTCAAACTAACCAGCCATCCAAAATACCAAAACTACTGATAATCGAGCTGAAGAACCAATTGCCGCGACAATTTCCATCCCACAGAATAAAATCATTCCAGATATCACACACGATGAAAGTTCACCCACTCAGGATAGCAAAATAAATCTAGTAAACTTCTTAAAAAGAGCTACAACCTTAACCACCGATATAATAAGGGAAAAATGAGCATTAAGGAAGCTATCAACTGCCGAGTTTATAAGTAATATACTTACACTTATTATGGAAAATGGCCACCTTCAATAATAACACACTGAAAATCATTTTTTGGAATACTCAGGGTAACCTTAATAAAAGACACGAATTAACCACATACCTCTACAAGAAGAACATTGCCATTTGCTTGCTTAGTGAAACTCTACTACGTGAATCCCTACGCGTCAATCTAGTTCGTGGATATAAATTGTACAGAAATAACGCTAATAGAGGTAGCGCGATTTTAATTCAACAAAATATCGACCACTACGAACTAACAATTCCTGAACTTGAAGCCCCCGAAGCTACTGCTATGCAAATAAAAATACACGGGAAACCATATGCCATGGTATCGCTCTATCAGACTCCCTCTCGCGAATTTATAAAAAATTATTACAGAAATATATTCAAACTTGTACCCTTGGTAATTGCTGCAGGGGACCTAAATGCAAAACACTTAGCTTGGAATAGCAGAACAACTAACAAAATCAGAAAACAATTGTTTGAATTCATAAAATACCAGTATCTTTCTCTCTCCGCACCAGACACCCATAGCTTTTTTCCCCACAATACAAAACATAAATCTGACCTAATAGACTTTGAATGACCTGATTATATTTAATATTGGTTTTTGACACACCTCCCCAGATTGTACAAGCGTAAATTATGATATGTCGGATAAACATTTCATAGCTTAGGATTCCATAATCAGGTTTTAGACTCGAGTGTCTATTAATAATAGGATTAAGATGAGACATGACCTTGAGGGCTTTGCCTTTAGTTTCACAGATATGCTGCTCTCAATTAGGACGTTTATGTAGTTTACCCCCTAAGTATTTTATGGAGCTTTTCCATTCAATTGGTTCATTAAACATTTTGGGTGAATCTAGTTTGACCGGCTTTCTGACTGCGAAAATAATTGATTCTTACTTCGCTACATTAATTTTTATTCTCCAGAGCTTAGCTCATGCCTCAATGATTTCAAGAGCTTTGTTAAGTAGTTTTAAGATTTTCAGGACTGACCAAGAAGTAGTAAATAGTGCGTTGTCGTCTCTATACAATCCAGCTGAAACTTCGGGGACCTCAGGGATGTCGTTTACGTGGATAATAAAGAATACCGGTCAAGAATGCTGCCTTGGGGTACACCCGCTCGGATGGGTTTCGATTTTGAGAGCGTCTGGTCTATTTTGACTGAGAATTTTCTGTTGGAATGATAAGAATGTTTAAAATGGATATGCCCTCTTGGAAAATTGTAATTTTTTAGTTTTCTGATCAGTCCTACATGCCACACAATATTGAGAGCTTTTTCTACATTGTGTTAAGAAGACTAATGGGCGTGTAGCTGATTGGATGATATCCGTAATGTGTTATGGGTCTTATGGTTCATCATGTGGTGAAAAATTACTTTAGTAGTGTCCTACTAGAAGGTTTGCGTTATCACTGGGGAAAAGTGCAAGGGTATGATACGGGTTTTTTATTGGGGGAATATTAGTATGAGGTTTGGTGAGAGCCTTTGTCATGCGCCAGATGGAGTTGTCTCTGATATCTAGTTTTTTGACTGCTGTGTTCCAATTACTGCATCTGTGTTCTTGAATTTTATTCACGATTGTTCCTTGAAGATAATTTATCGTGCTTTGAGGATACAGCTTTTAGTTATCTGATGCGTTTGGCACAGTTTATTATGAGTTTTGATGAGGTTCTCTATATTAGGGCTGAGAGGTGGATCGTATTTATTGAACGTAGTCAGAGGCATTGCAGTTTTGACGCTACATGTGAAGTCAGTAATGGTTTCATCTGTGTGGGTAATGTTTAGGAGTATGGGTTCTAAATTTAATTAAGATTCTAAGGTGGTGGTGGAAGACTGCCAATTTGCTTTTGCAAAGTTTTAGCGAGGTTAGTCCAGAGATTTTCCACAACTAGTTTAAAGGCTAAGAAGAATTGGCCGATGGTCCGACTATTTCGTTTATTGTTACAGTGTCGTTATTGAAATGATTCTTTTCAGTAATTACAAAATCAATGAGGTTCGATTCATGTTCAGTATTATGGGGATAGTAGGTATGCGAATCTAGTGCCTCGACATTTTCACACTGAAAAAAATAGTTGGTTGCGACAACTAATAAAGTATTAGGGCCAACTACTTTAGTTTGTGATATATGCCGCTGCTATTTAACTGGTTGGGGCTACTACTTTTATTTGCAAGATTGGTAGTAGTTGTCTTTACTACTTTAGTTGTTGTTGCGACAACTTTAGATGGTACACACTATTTTCAAGTAGTAAGCCCTACCACTTTAATTAGTAAGTCTTACTATTAAATTGGTTAGTCTTGCAAATGAGCTTGTTGATCTCACTAATTAAAGTAGTAATCCAAACTATTACAATAAGTAAGTTTTACTACTCAAAATAGTAGTCCTTACTAATAAAATTGGTGAGTTTCACTATTTATATTGGTTGTCCTTACTATTAAAATTACTGGCTCGTGGACTATTGCGAAGTTAGAACTTCTCAATAACGAAATCATAGTAAATTTTACTATAATTTCCCTATAGTGGACACAAGAGCGACCTCAAGACTTTCTATAGAGACCAGATCCTGATAAAATGTCATTTCGAAATACACCCACGTGCCCATTGGGATGTTAATGAAAAACCACTATACTTTCAATACACAGGAACTCTATAAGAGAACAAGAACACAAGACCTAATATAAGGCCAGTTTCGGGGGTTGTCTCGCAGTGTCCGTGCACTAATTTCGTCGTTGGATAAATAGTGCGGGGTGGCCACGCATTGTTGACATTGCTTGTGCGCTGAGAAACTGTGTGAGCCATCAGTTTCAGGAAGAACAAGATCAGTCGGCCTTATATTGGAGTTCTTGTGTATTTAAAATTGCAGAATTGCAGTAGTAGTAAGTCCATTAGAAAATGTAGATCGATGCGATAGTCTTCACGGTCTTCACTACTGCACAATTCACAGAAAGGTTCAGATGTAAATGGCGAAGATCTAGAACATGACGCGATATTTCGGCGCGGATGTTGGCAGCACTGCTCAGGTTCTAGTTCTGCCAATGTCGCCAAGGAGGAAGACTTGTAACTTTTACTACTTTAATTTCTTGGAAAATAAATTGGTGGTAAATCTGACTACTTTATTTGTTGTGACTAGAATTACTATCGTTACTAATATAACCTACGTAGGATTACTAACGGCGACTTGTTGCCGCACTAAACTGGTTAGTTACTTGTACCATCGAAGTGGTTGTCGCATCTAATAACATCTCTACTAATAAATAGCTTCTTGTCACAACTAACCATTTTTTCAGTGTATACAAATAGTACTGGAATCTTGGTTTTCAAGGTAAGTTATGATTGCGCGATAATCTTCAATGTGGGACACGAGAACAGAACAAACATCGAAGCCGATGCTATAAAATATGGGTTGATATGTAGCAGAATCTTTAAGGATCTTATGAAGAGGCCATGTCTAGGCCATTTGTATATTTAGAACTTCCAAATATTAGCGCTTTGGTCTTGCTTGCATTAATTTTAAGCTTGTTAGTTTCCGACCATTCCTATATCGCCCTTACATCTCGATTAATTAGATCAATAGTCTCATTGATTTTATCTGGACTACACTGGATGTATATTTGAAGATCATCCACAAAAAGCATATGAAGTGAGTACTTGATAACTGATCCAATATCATTGGTAAAGGGTATAAATAGTAAAGGCCCAAGCACAGAGAGCGAGAGAGAGAGAGGGAGGGAGAGAGAGAGTGATTTTAGCAAGCGTTTATAAAGAGCACTTACTGATAATAATGCAATTCCCGATGACATGTTGGCCTCGCTTCTGAAAAAAATATTAAGTTCAACCACTTTTAGGTGGAAGGTGGTTGAGGCTCATCCTCAAGGAATAGCAAAAATATATATTTTTTGATTAAATTATTATTAAAGCATTTCAGTTACAAATGGATGAAAAAAGGAACTCATTTTTCACATTACTATATAATTTTCCTTAAATTTAAAGGAAAACAAAATAGTGAAATGTTTAATGGCAAGTAAGATTAACATTAATGGAATAGGAGAAAACATTTAAATAATCCTTATGATGAAATCATGGAAAACGTGTGCCTTCCTTGATCTGATGTCGCAACCATCTTTATTACTAAGATATATTTTCCCACACTATCTTGTACTTTGGGAATTTATAAATATTTTTTGAACTGAATTAGAAATATTCGAAAATTTACTGCAATCCATCGTGGATTGAATATGGGTTTTACCTACATTTTTTATGCTCAATACAAAAATTTTTTCAAACACAATATTTCCGAGATTCATAAGGCTCGTACGAGCTTGCATGACTATTTCTACACTTTTTACAAAATAAATTGTTTCCGTGTATTCTTCAGCTCATGACACGAACAACTTACCAACCTCATTTTCCTTTTTCTCTTTCTTCAAAAGCTTCATTTAGTCTCTTCTCATTCCTTCTTTCCTTGCCGTGAATCGGTTACCAGTGTAAATGAAAATGTTTATTCAAAAAAGAAATCTCTTGAGTTTTTTTAGATCTCTTGAAGTCTTAGTCTTTAGTCTTGAAGTCTTTTTGAATTAGTTAAAATATTTGGAAACCATCAAAACCTTTTAAAAGCCTCCTGATATGTTTGGAAATCTTTAAAATGCCGTAAAATTTTCACGAAATCTGATGAAATCTCTTGAAATTTATCGAAGTCCTACGTTGAATAAATAGAAAATCATACGTTTGTACTTTCTCGATTTTTGCATCAACTCTGAATATTTTTAAATTTTTCTTTCTATACTGATTTTCTTATAATGGTTTTCTGTAATAGTTGGTTTAGTTATTTTCAAGACTGGCGGGAAGCCTATAAAGAACTCCACTGGCGCTCAAGCTATAGAGCCTATTGTCCCACACCCTTACCTATTCGCTCTCAGCAGTTGACCCCAGACCTCTTGATGAAGCCCAGTATGTCAACTACTTTTCGCGTTGTAATTTCCTCAGGTTCCATAAAATGGGCCCTGAGAGTTTGTTGCCTGAGCCTAGCTAATGCGGGCACTGGCATAATACATGCAAGGATGTTTCGTCATCCCTGCCGCACTTCTTTCCACTCTGCCATCCTTCCATGCAGATGGCAGGTGTTCAAGGGCTGTACTTGCCCTGAATAATTTCGTCAGAGGAGGGACGAATAGATCCATTGCATTTTGTAAAAGCGCAGGATACATGCCATTCGTCCGTGGTGATTTGAAGGGACAGAAGGACACTACGGTCCATTCCACCTTTTCGTAATCAGTGACCTTAGCGGCGAAATTCCAGTCAGCATTTGCCACCGCTTGGCCCCAGCCCTCCTCCTCTTGGTCTTTTCGGATTCGCTGAAAACCCGGGAAGTGAACTTCCATAAGGTGATTTAGCATTGTTTCGTCGTCTTCGACAATCTCACCAGTATCGAGCCTTATGAGCCCGAGGCAAGCTTCCGGATTTTTGGCCAGGATCTTGTGGAGCCTCGCTGTTTCCGGAATGTACTTTGATTCCTCGCAGAAGCCCCTCCAATCTTCCTGCTTATACATTCTTATACTTTTATTGTACGGATACTGGCCCGTCTCAGTGTGAAGGCAATTTCGTTCTATTTGCCCTATTGCACAACATTCTTGTCTTCTTACGGAGTCTCTCCAGGTGGTTATTCCACCATTCTGCTCCCTTCCTAGACTTAATTGTGTTTGTAGGACAATTTTGCTCATATGATCTTGTGGGGAATTCGGCAAGCCTCCCTTTGAGTTCCTCTTTATATGAGTCCCAAAGTGTATTTCTGGAGTTTCCAATTTTGGAAACCACCGGTTTTTCTAGGGTTAATCAAAACACGATATATTTGTGATCCGAGAGAGACTCCTCATCGGAGACTCTCCAGTCCTCTACTCTGCTTCTCAGTACACCCGAAAATAGAGTCAAAACAAGAACCTCACTCCTGTTTTTAGTCTAGAATGTGGGAGTATCGCTCCGATTCAGAATCTCCAGCTCTGTCCCCGCTATTTGTTTAATTGAATCTCTCCCTATGTCATTGATGTTTGTGCTTCCCCACACAGAGTGTTGAGAGTTTGCATTGCAACCCAACAGCACAGGTATCTGGTTCTCTTGACAGTGCCGAATTAGAGCCTCCATCTCTCTGGAAGGTGGGGTCCCTCGGCATTGTCAGGGAAATAAGCCGAGGCAATAAATGCCTCTAGCCTTTCTCTGCTACTGCCCCTGAGTCTCACCTCAACGGGCCTAGTTACACCGGTGAGCCTACAGTAGGCCGGCTTACTATAAGCTAGCTTAAATACGAGAGTGACTCAGTTTCGCTCCGGTGCAAAAGCGTTTTCGGCAGCAGCTCTCTCTTGCACACGTGGTGTCACTGCAGTTTCAGCGCCGGCGCGAATCTGGCCACTCTAATTTGAACCTAGCTTATTGTAAGCCGGTAAACTGTAGGCTCGCCCGTGTAACCAGTTCCAATAACGGTGAGATCTCTAGAGCAGAATGTAGGCACCAAGATCGCATCCATAAACTTGGCGGCTATGCATGCCCTCGGCGTTTTTCGCGTGGCCCCTTATATATGGAGCTACATTCTGAAAAGCCACGAATCTTTTCCTTGTAAAACCATGGTTCTTGGATTAGGGTGAGCCCTGTCGGCACCACAGACATGCGTCTGGCTAGAACCGCCGAGTTGCCTTTGCTGTGGTGAAAATTAATCTGCATAATGGTGATTCCCGTCTCAGCCATTGAAAGGCTAGTTCGGGGCACCTCCGGATGCTTCTGGTCCCCCTGCGGATTTCAGTTGGGTCACTCGCAAGGCAACCCTACTTGCCCCTAGATAGGGTTTATTATCTAGAGCCGCAAGGGCTCTGATTGAGAATTCGGGAAGGCTAACGACTATAATCCAGCCTCTACTCTTCGACCTGGATCTCTGCTTATCGGAAAATACCTTCCACGAATCAGTTCGTAAAGACGGGTTCTGAAAGCTCAGGCGCCTTCAGAACGGTCGCCGGACTCTCGGTGTGCCAGGAATCAGTACGGTCGCCATGCGGTACCTTTGCAAACACTTCGTCCCCTTGACTTCCAAGCTTAGACCTTCTTTAAGTCTAAACGTTGGGGTTCTTTTACACTATCTAGTTTCGCGACCAGATGTCTGCGGCCTCCACAACGATGGCCCTCGACCTGACAAAGATGTCACTGAATCTGGGGAGCGCTTCTCGTGGGGTAACGCGTCAATGCCTTTAGAGATTTCATCGCTCAGCCTGTCCAATTTCTCGAGAGTTAGACAGTTCTGAGGATGAACCGATGCAACGACAACTCTCACCAGGGCGTTACTAACTATCTGCGCGAAAGTAAGGCCCTGTGTTACCAGAGCCTTATGCCGTTTCAACTCCCTTTTTGGGGGAGTTTCTCTGGAGCCCTTCTCCCTCTTGCTTATGGAATAAGCCTGAGGAGTTGCTCCAGGTAGAGTTTTCGCAGCCACTGCCCCCTGTGGAGAGCCTTGGCTGCTGATAGCGAGACGCGCTCTGCGCTCTCTTCTTTTGTGCTCAGCAACGGTTTCTCTTCTTTACGGACAGTTCCGTTACCTGCACTGTTACGGTTTCGACAAGATTGTCTCTACCATCATCAATATTTCGCACCGCCTCTGGTGGATTGCCCCCTGAGGAGCCTCCCACTTTTGGCGGTGGGTTAGAGGAGGTTCCCGAAACGGGGAGGGGGGGGGGGTCTACATACCATAGGATTCGACCCGGTGTCCCAAAGTCTCCGTTAAGACACCTCCTTTGAAACCCCCGCCTGCTTACCTCTACTGAGGGGGGGGGGGGGGGGGTAGGCCGGGGTGTTCGAGGATTTGTCGACCCTGGTGCCATTCAGCTGTTGACACGACGATCACATCTCAACTTGGAAGCATGAGAACTCGCTCTCTCGATATTCCAGGAGGCTTTGCCATTACTTCCTTAGTCCCACCAGATCTAAAGTCTAATGAGACCCGTATGTCCTCCCACCAGCTACAAGGTCCCAATATCCCTAGGGAGGGTTTTTCTATAAAACTTTTCCAATAATCGCGGAAAAATGATAAGATATTCATTATAGGAAAATCGATATAGACCTATACTGAATTTTATATAATATTTTTTCGTAAGGAAGGATGACAAGGTATTGTAAAATATTGCATGTGATTGCATGAGATTGCATAAGTTGCTGAGAGAGTATACACCAGATTGCAGAAGAAATTAACCTCTCGACTAGAACTATGTAAAAAAAATTGAGAAGATTAAAATAAAATTAAGTAAGAGTCATTTTCATACAATAATGTTTTTATTCGGGCATAATACACCATTTTCATATTACCGTTTGTCCCTTATACAAATTTCTTATAATCACTTTTTAATAGGATGCGTATTTTTTGTTTCAATCGTAGAAAATAACATAAAAATTTCTTTTAATTGTGAAAAGCGGTACAAGGTAAGAAAACAAAATAGACAAAAGTAGTTCACCCAAAAAAATTCTACGTTATTTATTATTTTTTGTTAGGATGCGTACTTTTTGTTCTGGTCGTAAAATATAACATTGAAAATAAACAAATTAATTTTTTGGAGAAACGACATAAGCTGCAATAAAATTTTAATTACCAAGTTTTTTCATAGGATGCGTACTTTTTTAACTATAAAAAGAAGACAATAAAAATTACTTTTGTTTCAAAGTCAATGCATATTATGAATTTTAAAAATATAGATTTATTGAAATGATACATTCTTTAGAGTAACTGAGAATGAAAATTAATGCGAAATAAAGTACAAATATTGAAGTAATCATGAAAAATAAAATTTGTACTTTATATCGCAATATCTGAATAAGCAGTCCCAGACTGAAGTACAGAAATAAATATAACATACATTTGATATGATGCCTGTGATCTTTAATTTTGAAAGGTCTGTGCACAAATGTCGAAAAAGTACAAAGACCGAGCGCCCAGCGCGAGATAAATACATTATCTAGTGCGAAGCGCAAAAGCCAACAGATGCGCGTCCTAGGCGCGCTCAAACTCGCAATCGAGGTGAGCCGCGCGCAAAGTGCCCGATGAGAATGTTCACGCGCAGCGGACAGATATTTTTAAGAAGAATTTTTAGGGACATTTTTATTTGGCCGGTGTGAAAAGTCACTTGTATCAAAAGTGCGCATGTACGTTCATTGCGTCGATCCAAAAAATAGATGGACATATTTCAAAGTGCGCGTGCGCCATTAATATTCTCGACAGTCTTCTGGATTCAAGTACTTTGCAAATCATTTGAAGCAGAAGTCTCCACAATCCACAGGTGCAGCTGCACCCAGGTTCGACTGTACATTTTCAGGATCTAAAAATTTTTTTTCGATGGGAAACTGAGAGAAAATTCACGACCCTTTGAAAGAAAATATTATTTGAGAGAGTTTGGTTCATGAACCTAAACTTCGAGGGACCCGTTTTTTTCTTCTGGGTAAGAAGTAACTCTTTGAGGCACTTCGACTCAGGTAAAGGATGGAGATCCTTCTTGACAGTTCTGTGGCCGAACTGAGTAGATCAGACCTATTGGCTTGGGATCGCTGGTAGATGCAGGATCTACCCTTGGAGACTCCTGATTTAGAGACATGGAAGTCCTCATTTTCGAGCTGGGTATTGCAAAACAAAGTTTATTGCCAAATTGGAACTGTAGATTTGTCTTTTCCTCACCACAACGGAGATATCAGGCACTTCTTGACTTCACTTCTAAGCAAATGATAATCAACAGTTATTTGAGTAGAACTTTTTATGGTTAATCTTCACAATTGCCTTGAAAAGAAATTATACCGCAGCTTTGATGCGTAGTTCAAACACAGAAAAAACAAAGTGTGAATCTAACGCTAATTCAGGGTATCATTTCCCTGCGGCAAAAATAATAGATAATAGTTTCGTACCCCAAATCTGAGCGAGATGAAACCTCATCTTGAAATTAGCTGCAGCGAAATTTATTCCAGAGTTTTTACTGTGAACTGCGCATAAAAACTGTTGTATAAAATCGTTTTAAGGCAATTTTCAGGAGTGGTAACATCACTATTGCGTTGACTTTTAATTCAAAAGAGCGATTGTGAGTAGTGATTGGACAACACGAAGTAATAAGATACAATAACTTACTGATAAATTATTATAAATTAGCAATAGATTATTACATAAATAAGATAATAATTTTTATTTATGGTAAATTGACCATAATATGGTCAAAATAATATGGTCAAATATAATAATTTTTTAAATAAGCTAAATAAAAAAGATTACATAAATAATCAGAAATTTTGCAAAATTACCAAAATGACTAGAAATTTCCAAGATTTTCTGTCATTTCTGGTAACTAAATAGTTTGTTTTTATTTTCCATTTTTCTTCATATCAATGCCGGGGAAAAAATGTATGGGGCTTGCGCATAAACTGTTCTTGTTGCTGCTGAAATCATCCTATAAAACATTGGTACTTGCTTCAGCAGTACATATAATAAAATTAGAACTGTATATAAAACAAAAGGAGATTGAAACAGAAGTAATTAAGTGTAATTTTAAGACAATAGTGTTTTTATTCGACAATAGTGAATAATTTTCATATTAACATTCGTTCTTCAAATCGTAGAATATGTTTGCGTCCAATAGCATAAGGAATATTCAAATTTTTAATATCTATGATTTTTATCATCCAATTCTCTCAATGAATCCACTCAGGAATATTCTGCTGCGCAAGATGTTCTAGCTGTCCCCCATAAATGAAGTTGTCACCTGGCATTCGTATATAAATATGCGGTTTCGTAGGTCTATTTATTTGGCCAGATGGACCCAGAAGTTGTGCTTTTAAAACAAATTTGTTTGTTTTTATAAAACAGTTGTATTCTTGAAAATTAGCATTATTTTTTTGATGCAGAGTTGTTTCGAGATTAGCGCTTAAACCATAAAAATAATCGGTAAAAAGCCCTTCTGGCACGTATAGATAAACGCGCTCTGATGTAGTGAATCGTTGATGTGATGGTTTCAGCCAGCTAGGAAAACCACTTTTGTAGCGTAAAATTCCACTAAGAACATGGTCACCTGGCATTTGTACGAAAACAGTGCTTTCTTCAGGAACAAAAATTTCTTGAACTGGTGCTGCTAGTAGATGTCTTGCAGGTATTATCATCATTGCATCTAATTTCATGTGAATAAATCGAGTTTTATGAATGTTGTGTACACTTACAAAATATATGTTAGTAAGCACTCTGTTTTATTTTCAGATTACGTCACTGGCACTGTTGCCGACATTACAGAACTTATATTTATGCTGTTTCATAATACATTTTTTCTGAAATAGTATATGCAAAATTGAAATTGAGATGGTCGTGCTGAACGACTAATGGCAATAATCTGCTCAATAATTGCATAATTGAAGGTGGAACTATACTTAAACTTTCAGAAAATTAAATTTTTTTAAAATTAAATTCTTCACGCAGTAAAAAATATTGCAGTAGGAGTGAATTGGGTATGGTGTTGCTATATTTCTGAAGTTATTCAAATAATATAAACATGATAGAATGAAAATTATACAATATAATAATTCTAGAGAGTGTGAAGTAATGAAAAAAATTACTCCAGAAATTTTTAACAGTTCCATGCTTCAAGTTTTTCAAAATATGCTGTATAAGTACATAATTTTTGCCAAAGAGATTTCTGTCTGTTTCAGCCAAAACTTTTTTCCGCAATTATTCTTCTGACACGTATATTTAAATAAAAAATTGCATTACAGTACTATTTTTCCAAACAAAAAAAGCTAATCCATGTAAAAATCTAATATACAAATTAACAAAATCAGGCGTTAGTTGTGATATCAACCGTATCCTGCACCGCCACCATACCCGACTTTCCTCTACCTATTTCTGATCTTTAAGTATTCTCATTCATTCATCCTTCAATTTTTTAGCAAGCAATCAGTTATATGATTTGACAAGTATAGGACGTATCATTTGCCGTAGATTTTTCTTCCTTGATTGCGAATTTGGGAAAAAATCCTTCAATCACGTTAGGTTTCAGTGATGATTGACACTTCATTTTAGTACACATATGCGGCACTAGATGCGAAATCAAACAGCATACAGATTTAGTAATTTAATACTCTCTGGTTCAGTATATTATTTATAATTATTTTAAATTCGCTTGAATTCCTTTGAATTCTTTCGAATCCTTTTCAATTCTTTTGAATAGCG
>CAKNXH010029382.1:0-23663 GCA_932178445.1 Andricus quercusramuli | reverse complement strand
AGAATTAATCGCGGAAGCTATGTACCGCTGTAAGCTATCACTAATGTTAGTGATTATGTATATCTCTCCAACAATCAACACTTCAGCAGGCCCAAGGTACCAGCATCTTCAGTTCCAGGCCAGTACTGGCATATTTTATGAGAATCAAGAGCCTATGAGGCGAATCATCAGTCATTGGAGGATTAACACTTTCCTGCATGTCAACAAATTTCAGAATTTCTTAACAGAAATCCAGGACCGGTACCAGTCATTAGCCATCTATTGCCCACCTAAATTGAAAGGATACTGCAACCAGATTATACGGGAGTATAATATGCAGAACAAGCTGGAAATCGCAAACGAATCAAAAGGGACATAGACAGAGAGATCAGCGAACTGTCATTCCACTACAATAAGAATCGCCTCTCGCGTGTGCCGAACGGCATGCGAGCACGAAGAAACACCCCCCTGTTGGGATTTATAGGAGGAATCGTAGGACCGGTAGCAGGCTTATTGACCTACGAGGACGGGCAAGCCATAGATTCGAAGATTGAAGACCTTAATCTTGCCCAAGCGAATTTGTCTCATATGGTGGGTCAACAAACACATGTCATCCGATCCCAACTGGAGAATTTGCACCGGATCACCGAAGGCCATGAACAGCAACAGCAGCAGTTGCAGAACGAGCTCAACCTTCTTCTAACACACGTGAATGGAATATCAGCAGCAATTACCAATCTAACCTATTCCTATGCCCTGTACAAGTTACTGCAATCTATGTGAAATGGATTGGAAGAGTATGACCAATCAGGCAACCGGATAATAGACGTTGTTCAGCAAGCAAGAAAAGGAAAACTGCATCCAGCGCTTCTAACATCCGAGCAACTAGAACCAATATATCGCGACGTCCAAGATCACGCACCCAAAGTGGCCTTCCCAGTTCCTGGGCCCCATGTGAGCATCGAGGAATTAGCAAAAATCGCCGCAGTAACCATCGACTGCAGAAATGGGACACTCTACGTTATCATGGACTATACCAGTTATGAAATGCATCCACTTCCAGTACAACAACCGATTTTAGAAAACAGGACGGGGAGGGCGTATATAAGATCAAAATTCGCATACCTGATCATGGAGGAGACTGAGTGAACTTACATGCTAATCACGCAGGTTGAGCATGCCCTATGTAGAAGGGTAAACAGCTACCTTTTATGTCCAGGCATATTCCCTATTTATGAGACGGTCGCTCATAAAACCTGTGAGACTCAACTTCTGCTAAATCCATCTTTAAAAACCTTCCGGCAGTGCGACATTCAAGTGTCATTCGAACTTCAGCCTTACTGGAAAGTTATACCATCTTTAATTGGTTGGATATACTCAATACCTGATTCCATAGACGCTGAATTGCATTGCTGTACGGAACCGGCTCTTCATTTTAATCTCCAAGGCCTGGGAATAATCCAAATTGCACTAGGGTGTATTTTAAAGACGGCTACGGTGACGCTACCAGGATTGGAACCTGCTCATGAACAAATTATAACCATATATGAACCACGGGTTCATTTGGATCTCTCCAAAGTATCTTCAAAGCTACAGCAAGTTCAAAAATTCCCCCAGTTGACAGGTTTAACCACAGCAACTTTTCAGGAGGATGTAAACCTGCCTTCATACAAGGAAGGAGACAAAAATTTGGAACAATTGGAATAACAGCTATATGATTTTAGTCTGCAACGGCAAGCAGTCCAAACACACCTTGTTAATACACGGCTCCTATGCCGGCCTGGTAGTACTGTCAATTCTAACAATACTTTACTTCTTTCGAGCCGTTCTTATCAATACGTCGCCACTTCGTTCGTACTGTTGTGCCCGAACGAACTTAAACAGGAAGGAATCCTTTCTTCCAACAGTATCCAGTGAATCTCGGCTTCAAGAACAGCCTCATCCATCATCTTCTCTGTCTGCTTTAGAAGAACTCAAGGTTCATGCCAACATGGACCCATTCCATGTTTCTTCAAACACCGTTCACGATGACCTTTCTATCAGCGAAGATAAAACTTCTAAATATCAATTTCACAAAGATATAAGTGAAACCTCTTTCAACAATTCACCGTCAGCAGCATCGAGGATAAGTATGCCGAAGCAGACACTGCAACCCGCATAGACTGCTGATTCATTCCCTCATCGCCCCGAATTCTCGTAAATGCCAATGTACTGTATCTACATGAATTTCAACACCGACTTCTTTCCGTGCTACGTCAGTGTAGTGTAATGATATATAAAAGGGGAATGAAATCTCATACAAAGTGCCTTAACGTAGAAGCAGTGGTATGCGTTATGATTATTTTATCTGAATCATAGACAATGAGTTGAGTGTGTCTAGAGAGTGATATTTAATTTTAATTAGTAATAAGAAATTCTATTGCTAAAATTGCGCGAGCGAATGCTCCTCTAAGAGCGTAACTACAAACATACGTTGGTTTATGTGATATGATTCAACCTTATACCCATCAGCGGTGCATACCTAGTTTATTAGTGTGAGTAGCGTGGGAGAGTCAGCGACGTAGGACACTGGTAACAACCGAGGACGATTGTTGGAATTCCAGGGCAGGTTTGTTACGGTGGGTCCTATGGGGATAGACAATTTCGACTAATTTTCGAAATGCTTGTTCCCACAACCTACACAAGTAGAAGTGCAAGGCCGTGGCCAGCGTGTTTGTATCTCCTACGCTCACACACTAGCATACAAAGACTGAGAGGATAGTGCGACAGAGAGAGAGAGAGATTCTAAGTAGGCACAGTAGAGTCGCCAATACAAAGAAAGCGGGCTATAGCAAGTGGTAGTGCAGATGAGCAGTGGCGCGTGTCGTCCTCCCTCCCCGCCTAATGACTACTGCAACCTCCTAGCTTTCATACGATCCGGATACGTGCGAGTCCCAAATGTGCCTGTAAATTGTTGATTAACAATGCAAATTGTTAATAAATATTAGCAATTCATTTAGATAAAATTCTGAACATTACTTAAGGTATGTTTTTATTAAATTTAAAAAAAGGTATTGATTATTGATCAATATTTCAGCAATCGATACCAATCAATACCTCTACCCCTAGTTGAAGAATCGATACTGTTGAATAGTCGGGAGTGAATGGATTGGATTATCGTCACTACTGTACACTTTGATTTGATTTCACTTTTAATTATCTATCTATATATATATATATATATATATATATATATATATATATATATTTATATAATTAGTTTATTTCACTTATTTAGCTTTTTATTCAAATTTTAATTAATTCAACTTTAGAGGATTGGTAGACATTGCTGAGATGCTCATTTAATATTGCAAACTTTTCAAGAAAAATTCAGAGACATAGCAAGATGGAACGGATGCACGTGCATCAAGGGTTGCTTAGTCTGTGTACGCAATTTATGCAAAAACAAAGGCAAATTCACAAATGATTGAAGATAGAGAAAATAAATATCAGAGGAGAGAGGTGGGCTGAGCAAAAAACAACCGTGATTTTGAGAACACAAAGAAGGTTTATTCGCCTGGCATAAAAACCCACCACTCGGTGAGTGGTGGGAAAAGCCTTCTACAATTCTAACTCTAAATTTAAAAGAAACTCACCAACATTCGACACTCACGTAATCCACACTACATTCCGCAAAACAAATCCCAACGTGAAGGCGATCCGATAGAAAAAAGGGACACAAGCGAAGGAGATCAGCTCCGACAAAGTATCACAAGAAAAGTGGAACAGCCACCCTTTTCGTCGCACAAAATGACACTCAAAACACACTCAACACTGACACCACAAAAACCACCGTTCACGTTGAGCTCTCACGCTCATCTGACGAGAGATTTTGTTAAGAACAAAATTCTGACCCTGCAGCAATTTTCCTAGTCGACCGCGTAAACATACCTGCCCGAACAATAGGCCCGTCGATGGCACAATAAAACCCATACCGCTCGAACAGGAGGACAAAAGTCCCCTTAACATATTATACTTTAATTTTTATTACACATTTTATTTCGACCGAACATACCGCCCGCCTTCGTCCGTAGGACGAACAAATAACATATCTATACAAATACTCCTCGCGCAACTGAGACATGAATTAACAATCCAACACGAAGCACGAACAGGCATTCTCACATCATTGCAGTACAAAAAAAACTAGCGATTCACCCACCTAGCGAAACCGCAACAGCTCATGATGATGGGAGTGATAGTGGGCAGAGGCGCACCACGTGACGACGTAAGGTGGTCGTGGCCGTTTTAATCGTTACGACTCGTATTAACCCATCTGGACCGGGGTGCACCTGAATCACTCGTCCCAATGGCCATTTAGAAGGTAGATATCTGTCGTCTTTTACTAAGACGAGCTGGCTCACTGAAAATTTTTCAGATGGATCACGCCACTTGCTTCGCTCTTGGAGATGGTGAAGATATTCGGATGACCAACGTTTCCAGAAGTTGTCCCGAATACGCTGAAGCAATTGAAAACGTGATAGACGGTTTTCGGGCACTTCAGGGACCCCTGCATCGGGAAGAAGACCCAGCGAGCCTCCAACCAGGAATTGAGCTGGAGTCAGTACAGACAAGTCGTCTAACTCGTCGGTGAGAGGAGACAAGGGTTGAGAGTTTGGACAGGCCTCAATTTCCACTGGCCCTGTGGAAAGTTCCTCAAATGTGAGATTGTGGTCTCCTATCATTCGTTTCAAATGATGCTTTGCAGATTTCACTCCGGCCTCCCACAATCCACCACAATGAGGCGTATTTGGTGGAATGAACGTCCAACCAGTCCCTTCATTGGCAAGTAACGCTGCAATTTCACCATACAATTTGGAGGCGGCATCAAACATTTCTCGAAGCTCTCGTGCAGCTCCATGGAAGGTGGTACCGTTGTCACTGTAGAGACGCTGACAAATACCTCATCGACCGACGAATCTACGATAAGCAGCCAGAAATGAAGCCGTGGGTAAATCACTCACGACCTCGAGATGAATTGCACGAGTGGCAAAGCATACAAAGAGAGCGATGTATCCCTTGTATGAGCGGTGTCCCCGGCCCTTCGTTGTACGTACTTGAATCGGTCCAGCATAATCTAAGCCAAAAATGTTGAGCGATCTAGAAGGTGTGCCCATTAACTGCGCCGCTAGGCGTAGTTTCACGCGTTGACAAGTTACACAGTTTCTTATTTCAGACTTAACTAAGCGTGATCTACCTAAAATCCATGCATGTCGGAGTAACAAACTTAGAGAGAGAGAGAGAGAGTGATTCCTCCATGAAGAAAGGAAAGATACGCATGGTGAACGAAGAGACGACTGAGAGCTGAACAATAAGGTAGAATTGGAGGGTGCTTGGTTTCGCGAGAAAGGTTAGCGTGTGACAGAGCGACCTCCAACTCTCAACACAAAGGGATTTAATTTTCTCAGTGGATTTCTCTTGAGTAGAAATCCCCTTGTGCTTAACAGCGCGATTTCTGACTGGAAATGTTATGCTTGAACCAAACGAATCACCGTGATACAAGCGTCCACAAGCTCTGATGTTGTGAGAAAGGAAGCAGAGACAAACTCTCCGTTCTTATGTTTGCGTAATCTTACGAGAGGTCGACGAAAATACGCTACAACTCGGGTCAGCCGAGTTAAACTTGAAAATCGTGTTAGTATTTCCGGCTCACTTGATTGGCCTTGCGTGTGCAGCACTTGCCGAATGTCTGGCAATTTTGGCCACTCTTATGCAGAAAGAGTGAGCCATTTGGGACCATGCCACCAGAGCTCAGTTTGCTCAAGATCTGCAGGTTTGACTCCGCGAGTCGCCAGGTCAGCTGGGTTTTTCTTAGTCGGTACATAGTTCCATTCAGCCGAGGGCAGCTCGGTTTGAATTAAGGATACGCGGTTCGCAACAAAAGTTTTCCAGTGGCAAGGATGCTTTCGATTTGACTATCGGACCAGGCATAAACAGGTACAGCCTGGAAGTAAATTAAGCCCCTTAGGTGATAGATTAATTCGACAAGAAGAGCTGCAGCACTTAATTCGAGATTCGGGATGCTAATGGGTTTTACAGGGCTGACTTTAGTTTTTGCTATTAGGAGTGAGACCTTATAAGGACCTTCGACGCTTGGAAGTCTGAGGTATACAGAAGCGGCATACGCACGAGACGAGGCGTCGGCGAACCCGTGAATTTGACCTTCAGAATCTGGAGACCCTCCTAACCAGCGACTGATAGAAAGAGTTGAAACAGATGCAATTGAAATGCGATAACTATTCCATCGTTGAATAATTTCTTCGGGTAAAGGCGAATCCCAGTCACATTTTAAGATCCAGAGATCTTGCATCAAGATTTTCGCAGTAACTGTAATGGGAGCAAGCCAGCCGAGAGGATCAAATAATTGAGAAATACTTGACAGGATAGATCGTTTATTAGGACTTTCGAGGGTAGGTTCCAGATCGGTAACGCTAACCCCGAACATGTCTGTCGCTGGATTCCAACGCAAACCCAGAGTCTTAACTGCTTCGTTCGAAACAATAAGTTTATCAGTTTCATTTAACTGAACACGACGTGGCAAGAGCTCAGGTTGGTTTGCTGCCAATTTATCTAGCTTGATTCCGGCCGAATGTAAAAGTTTGCATAATTCATTTCGCTTTTTTATCGCAAGCTCAAGATTGTCTGCTCCCGAAAAAATGTCTTCTACATAAGTATTATGCTGGATGCAACTTGCACCAAGAGGGAATCTGTGAGATTCATCTGATACTAATTGAGCGAGGGTACGAATGGCTAAGTAAGGGGCACAAGCAGTACCATAAGTAAGCGTTGTCAATCGATAATCTACAGGCCGCTCCTCAGGAAAAGGAGTCCGGAGAATTCTCTGCAGATCTTGATCATCAGGATGTATCCGAATTTGACGAAACATTTTTACTATATCGGCGGTGAAGACGTATCGATACTTTCTCCAATTTAAAAGTATTAGGGAGATGTCACTTTGAAGAGGAGGACCTGCCATGAGAAATTCATTTAGGCAGTGTTTTTCAGCAGTTTGTCGAGATGCGTCGAAAACCACACGAAATTTCCACTGAGTGGGGGTAGATAGGACTACAGGGTGATGAGGAATGTACCAAGCTCGTGGATTGTCCATCTGAGATTGGGGAATTTTCTCCATGTGTCCCAATTCCTCATAAACTTTCATAAAATCTCGATAAGCTTCCGCAAGCTTAGGATCTTTAGAAAGGCGACGGTGGGTATTCGAAAGAGAACTTAAGGCTATCCGCCGAGTTTCTATGGAAGAAAGTGGGGGTTGTGATTTCAAAGGGAGGCGAACTGTATGCCGTGCATCAGAGGTTCGAGAATGCTTATCTGAAAAAAGCTGTTCACAAGCTTCATCCTCTGGTTTCATTTTCTTTAAAGTGGGTGTCACTTCCTCCACCGTCCAAAATCGTTGAAGCGTTTCTTGCAAGTTATCGTCAGAGGCGCAATGCATGACTGTACTTGGTATTGAAGACGTGGGTACCGCCCGCCGTGGCATGTCCGAATATAATGATCCCGAAACGATCCAACCTAAAGCGGTATCTTGGGCAATCAATTCAGATGGTGGGAATCGGCGTAACCCTGAACGCAAAACTTGACCATAGACATAGACCCCCAAAATGATATCAGTCGAGTCAGGTTCAAAGAAATAAGGGTCTGCTAAATCAATATCTTTAAACAGACATGGGTCAAGATCTAGGGACTTCTTCGAAGGAAGCTGTGATGTAAGACGAGGCAGAATTAAAGCTTGAGTCTCTATCAGAAATGAAGTGTCATAAAGTGACTGTAATGATACTTGAACGATGGCACGTGCAGTACCAGCCTTTGATGTACCAATGCCAGTGAGGGCAATTTTTACGCGACGTTTGGGAAGTTCGAGTAATTGCGCTATGGACTCTGTAACAAATGAGACTTCAGAACCCGGATCAAGCATAGCGCGAGCACGCACTTGAGTTCCTCTAGGACTGAGAAGCATAACCTGAGCCGTAGCGAGATGTGCGGATTGTCATGGGGTCGAAAGACTTGCTGTGTTAGACGATGTACTAGTTGGAAGCACAAGTTCCTTATTATTTTGAGAGAGGTCAGACTTCTTATCGCGATTCTCGATAGAAGTTACTTGCTTCAAAGAAGCGTGGTGAATTGACGAATGATGCTTATCTCGGCACATTATACACCTACGGTTGGATTGACAATTTTGAAATCTATGGGCACCTAAGCAATTAAAGCACAATCGTAAGCGACGCGCTTCGTTGCGACGTTCATACGGAGACTTCTCGAGATAGTTCGGACAGGTACCGATATAATGTCCTCCATTACAGAGCGGGCATTTACGAAAGGCTGATTTACCGCGTGTATTAGAGCCGACACTTGCATGTAAAACTCGTTTGGAATTTACTCCAGATTTTGATTGAGTAGGGACAGATCTTTTAATAGTTTGAGTATCAGCAGCAATCATACAAAGTGCATGAGAACGCTGTTCAAGAAATTCTACGAAGTCGTGAAAACTGGGAAACCGTTCCAATTTATTAATATCTGTTGAGGCTGCAGCAGCTCTAGAGACAGCCTGACGATCTTTGACACTAAGGTCAGCCTCCCACAGCTTACGAGATTCAGGATCCAAGCGGCTGGCTAACACATACACCATGTATATTCCCCAATGCTTTACAGGCATTTCAAGATTGGTTAGCGCACGCACAACACGCTGAGCTTCATCGCTAAACGTACGCAAATCTTCTGCCGATTCCTTTTTTAAATATGGCAAATCCATTAAGGCAGTTAAGAGATTATTTACAGTCAGGCGAGGATTGGAAAATCGTACTTTTAAAGCTTGCCAGGTTGATAAATAATTCGCGTTGGTCGTAGCTACGTCTTTAACTAAATCAGCCGCGGAACTCGTGAGACATGATTTCAAATACTGCAACCCCGTTACGTTGCTTAATTGCGAGTTATCATGAACAAGAGAGGAGAATAGGTCACAAAAATCCTCCCAATCTTCGTAACGACCCGAAAATGTTGGGAGATCTAAGTTGGGTAGTTTCGCGCTTCGAGAATTCAAGTCCGAACTGTCTTCGTCCACCGGTTGACGCGTAAGAGCAGAAGCAATTATTGATGAAGTCTCGAATCGATTTATAACTCGTAACATTTTGTTTTGAAGGGATTCGTAAGCATTTCTGATTTTAGCAAACATGCCATCAACTGTGTAAGGATCGGTAGCGGCATTTTCCTTCACAATAATTTCGGAGAGCCTTCCTCAAATCTCGCGTCTAACCGCCCGATTTCTGCTGCCCGGGAATCTTGAAGAGCCGTTAACCCTTTTAAGGATACAGGTGCCATGGTTCTTCGCCGTGTATCGCCACCTTAAGCAAGACGGAAATGGGGAATGTCCAAACAGAAATAAGAGGGGATGATGATCTCAACGCATGTGATGCTTATGAATTTTACAAATTAAAAGCAAAATAACAGATGAAATTATATTCGAATTAAAGGCAACACTCCATCTTCGAAAGAAATATAAATGATGAACAAGCACAGTAAAGCCAAGGTTGGATTCTCCAAAGACTCCACACTCTCTCTCTAATCCGGCTTCGAAGGACCAACAATGTACGCAATTTATGCAAAAACAAAGGCAAATTCACAAATGATTAAAGATAGAGAAAATAAATATCAGAGGAGAGAGGTGGGCTGAGCAAAAAACAACCGTGATTTTGAGAACACAAAGAAGGTTTATTCGCCTGGCATAAAAACCCACCACTCGGTGAGTGGTGGGAAAAGCCTTCTACAATTCTAACTCTAAATTTAATAGAAACTCACCAACAGTCGACACTCACGTAATCCATACTACATTCCGCAAAACAAATCCCGAAGTGAAGGCGATCCGATAGAAAAAAAGGACACAAGCGAAGGAGATCAGCTCCGACAAAGTATCACAAGAAAAGTGGAACAGCCACCCTTGTCGTCGCACAACACTCAAAACACACTCAACACTGACACCACAAAAAACACCGTTCACGTTGAGCTCTCACGCTCATCTGACGAGAGATTTTGTTAAGAACAAAATTCTGACCCTGCAGAAATTTTCCTAGTCGACCGGGTATGTTTATAAACCTAAAGTTTATAAACATACCTGCCCGAACAATAGGCCCGTCGATGGCACAATAAAACCCATACCGCTCGAACAGGAGGACAAAAGTCCCCTTAACATATTATACTTTAATTTTTATTACACATTTTATTTCGATCGAACAGTCTGCATTCAAAAAAGTCAGCATTTTGGGCTCATGGACTCCGACCTGTTCTACCTTTCCCACAAAAGTAAGCATTTTAAAGATAGGAACTTCGGTCTGTCATTTTTCCTTTCTCCCAAGAGTCAGCAAAAACACCCTTCCATCCTATCCCTGTGCGAGGGTACAACGATGATTCGGGCCCTGTTTCGAGAGCATTTATCGTTAGCTTCTAGCCCGTGCTAGAAGTCTGGTAGGTTTGAGGACCTAGTGCCCACGCTCCGTCGATATTTTTACTCGCGCTTCCCAGAGTCGCGGTTGTCATCCGAATAACGCCAAGTTGCTAAAAGGGTGTACAATGCCCCGGGGTTGTTGCCGACGTTAAACCATAACAATCAACAGTAGTGTAGTGCTTTGTGCGTACGGCCCAAAGGGGTACTTATAAAAGTATCCAGGACTAAAAACAACGGAAATAAAATAACAGTGCATGTAAATTCGGGTGACAACTCGCGGGTAGGAGAAGTGCGTGGGATAATCGGTGGATCGTGGAAACAAGTGCCCAGACCAGCGAACACGATCATCGAGCAAGGTCAGTCTTATAGTCTCTCTCTCTCTCTCTCTCTCTCCCTCGTAGAAGCCAAGGGTTCATAACTCATTTTTAACATGCAATTGTTTAAATTGTAAAACATGTGGTCTTCATTCATGCCTGGCATTCCTTTTAAAAGGTGCGCGGTAGAAATTAAGGTTTTTGTAGGCTTTAAATAAATGTCCTTTCTTTGAAATTACTCGTTTTTGGTTAAGACAGTGAATCATCGTTAAATACTTTCTTCATCTATTCCCATCTACAGATAAAATTAGCCAGCTCGGAACTCTTAGGAGAAAGTTCGCTTACCCACAAAAATAAAAATAATAAACAAATTAAATATACTTTTAATTTGGTCTGTTGTTCCTCCAGCATACCAGCACCGTAGGGTGCCATGTTACCTAAAAATTAAAACCAACGCTGGTACGTAACGGAAGTCCCAGACGATTGGAGAAAAGCGATTATTGTACCAATATACAAAAGAAAGGGAGATAAAAGCAACTGCAGTAATTACAGAGGTATCAGCCTGCTAAATACAGTGAGTAAAATATACTCAAAAATACTTATCCGTAGGGTAATGGAAATTACAGAAGAGAAGATATGGGAAGTCCAAAGTGGATTTATGCCAGGAAGGTAATGTACAGATAAGATATTTAGCCTAAGACAGATCACAGAAAAAAGCTTCAGAGTAGGAAAGAAAGTCTTCTGTGCATTTATCGGCCTAGAAAAAGGATTTGACGAGGTAAACAGAAGTAAGCTTTGGGAAGTCCTTAAAGAGTATGGAGTAAATGGAGGGCTCCTGGAAGCAATAAAAACAATATATTCAGGTAGTAAAGCAAGTGTAAGGGTAAATGGGAAACTGAGTGACTGGTTCGATATTATGCAAGGCGTGAAGCAAGGATGCTTTATGTCCTCGTGGCTATTTATCATATTCATGGATAAGTGTCTAAGAACTGCCCTCTTCGACGAAGAAGGTGTAGATCTCGAAACCATCAAGATATGTGGGTCAGCTTTCGCAGATGACAAGATTGTTATAGCAGAATCAATCGAGGACTTGCAAAGAATGTTGAATAAACTTAATACAAGCATGAAGAACATGGGACTCAAAATTAACGTAAATAAAAAAAAATCATGCTGTTTGAGGGAAAACGTGAGAAAACAATATGCAATATTGTCCTAAGTGATGAGAGATTAGAACAAGTTGACAAGTACGTATATCTGGGTAGCCTGTTCACTAGCGACGGAAAAATAGATAGGGAGTTAGATAGGCGCATAAATAAGGGTAAGCAGGTAATCGGTAGAGCAGGGTCCATCCCCACAAATAAAAATATATCAAAAAAAGCTAAAATGGCCATACATAATTCTATTTTCGTACCGACTGTACTATACGGTAGCGAGACATGGACCTGTCAAGAAAAGGACAGGAGTAAAATCAACGCGATCGGCATGAAACGTCTGCGCATAATATGCCGGAAAACACTGATGGACAAAGTAGGAAACGAAAAAATCCTCAAAGAATGTGGTACAGGAGAGACACTAGTTGACATATGGGAAAGAAATCAGCTAAGGTGGTTCAGACATCTTGAAAGAATGAAAGGTGAACGACTGACCAAGCAAGTGTATGAAGGTAAAGTAAATGGCAGAATGCCCAGAGGTAGGACGCCGAAAGAATGGTTAGAATCTGTGAATGAGACACTAAACTGAAGAGACATAAGAAGCCATAGAAACACAAGAGCTTGCATGAAAAAATGCATGGACGTGAAGGAAGCTAGAGTAGTATGCCAGGACAGAAGAATGTGGCGACAAATAGTTTGCAAACAGAGTAACAGTGGAGTGAATGATGTCTGAAACAAAGACCTAGGATACTAATGGGCCCAAGTGGGGAACCATGCATAACAACCTTGTGAGGATCCTCACTTGAGGTGATCGCTAGAGAGATTGATCAGCAACCTGGGTCGGAGCAGTGTTGCGGAATGAACGTGTCATTTAAATAAATAACACGAGAATTCCAGATCAATCTAAAACATATATACCTTACACCTATATACCCATATGCCGACCTACTTTATACCTATATACCTATTCACTATTTTCCAACCGAGCAAGTCACGTCTACCCCGAAAGGGAAATGGCTTGATGGTATAATAATAATAACGCAGTATTTTTAACGAAGATTTAATACGATTTGTAGAATTACTTTTTACATAATTCTATAAAAATTACAAAAATAAAGTATTTCCTTATTTTTACTGGAGCTTTTGTAAATTGTACATGGGACCGGATTTGAACCCTTAATCACAAACCATAACGTGTAGCAACAAAATGAGTTTCATTCTGTATGATAAATGGGGCTGGCTCAATTCTAGGTAAATCTTTCTGTTCCAATAATTTTTTTACATCATTGCATTCAACAATCTGAGCATGATAGTGGAAATCAAACGTGAATTCTTGGAAAATGTTTACGTGAAAATAAATTTCATTTTCGAAACATACTATGTCCGTGATTTCGCCAAATTCTACTTCGCTGTCTTTTGTGTTTGTGACTACATACTTCCAATTTGGTGTTGACTGCCGTCAACATAAATGTGTTTGTAGTATGTACATAAACTCTTTTTTTTAATTACTAAAATAAGTTCTTTGTATATTACTATTATTAACAGTACCAAATTCAATCGCTGTATCAAATTGAATGAAATTGATCATTTCGCAGATTTTTAATGCTT
This sequence comes from Andricus quercusramuli, assembly GCA_932178445.1. Taxonomy (NCBI): domain Eukaryota; kingdom Metazoa; phylum Arthropoda; class Insecta; order Hymenoptera; family Cynipidae; genus Andricus; species Andricus quercusramuli. Next base: position 10,122 of record CAKNXH010029382.1, on the reverse strand, counting down.
GTTTTGTCGCGATAGTCTTCAACAGATTTTTCTTGTTAATAGTCGATTGCGCACTAGTATTAAGTGGGCGATGACTTGATTCAAATTACATACCCCACAAATGCACGATCGGTCCATTTTTAAACAAAATCCTTGGATAATGTACTGAAAAATGAAATTAAGATTTAATATGTCCGTGCAGTTCGAGGTATCAGTTATTTAGATGTTTTATTACTTCCTGAAATATTTTTGCGTCTGCTCGAAATACCCGCGGAGAGAGTAGAACGTCTAAAATTTGTCTTGAATATGTGTATAATATCCAATGTGAGTCATTTTCGGGGACCAAATCTCCTACAATTAATTCGAGGTATCGTATAAAATCCATAGTAATTGTTGGTGATCTGTTTGAATTTCCTGTTGATCTAAAATCAAAATTTTAAATTCATAACGTATGGAGAAACACCTTCTAATATGTCATGCAGCAAGTCTACTGTTACATTTTCCGTTATGTCAAAGTCAATGACTTTATTGAATATGCATTGATCTTCAATTCCACTGTTTGCAACATCTGCCTCTTGTACATCTTTTTCGTAATTATATATTATAAGCAATTTGTGTTCATATAGCTGCAAATTTATTAGTCCCAGCATGACTACCCAATGGATTTCCAAATTCTAAATCGTCGACAAAGATGTATAAAGGAAGAACAATATCATTCCTAAATTTTTCAAGATATTTAGTTTTCCATAAATTAGCTTGAAAGATATTTGTCATAATGCGTGATTCTTGACTCAACTTTTTTATGTACTATATTATTTGATCGATTAACCCGTTTATTTCCAAAAAAAATTTAGGCGTTCACGTAATGGAATGTATACGCCGTACATATTTTTTGGCACAACTACCGTTTCATTACCAATCATTTTTTCCGTAAAACCTATTCCAACTGGAAATTCTTTGAAATCTGTAAGACCCGTTTTCCACAAAAGCTGGAACCGTTATGATTCCGTTTCTACAGTTTCAAATACAGTACTATATTTATTAAAACATCGTTTAATTTCTTTTAATGTGAAATCTGAATTTTTTTCATGTTTTAATAAAATTCAAATGTCATTCTTTAGCAATGGTACAAAAACTTTGCGCAGAAAATCTTGAATAAAGGTTATAACATCGTCAACTACTTTTCTTGTTAATTTTGGGTCACTGTACAGTGCTAAAATGAACCTTAGCATGTGGGTTATCAGAGAAACTTAATCCATTTTCAAATATGATATTATGTAATATGATGTAAATCAGATCAGAATAATAATTTTCCGCAACTATTTTAAAGAGGAGTAGACGAAGTAATGAGCATCTTAGAAATTAGTAATTATTAATATCAACAATGAGCTTGTTTACCCACGAACTAATCTTTTTAGAAGTAAGGTATACTGTCTTATCGATGAATGACGATATGAAGTCACATACAAAGGGTAAAGACTGTAATGCCGTCAGGCATTTATAACAAGTTTCGACAGGATTTACTGCATCCTGAAAAACATATTTTTCACCATTTAGAACCAAGAACATTCAAGGGCTCTCCAGTTGTCCAAAAATAATAACTTAGGGATGAATTTCTTGTCCTAGGGTTTTAAGCCACGTCTCAAATTCGTTCTGCTCACTATTTACATTTTTGGATACCTACAATGAAAAAAGTAGCTAAAAGATATATATCTACTGTTATGAATATTATTCATCAATGGTGAAATAATTTATTATTGTTATCAAATTATTATTGTTATTGTTAACGCAAGAAATCTCTTATTAAAAAAAGATGATAAATAATAATGTACACAATTGAAAAGGTTTTCAAGAATTTATGTGAATATGGGTACCTCGTATATATAATATGGGTGAATCGTGGGTACCTGCAAAATAATTTAGTTGTACATTATAAGTAGTCTGTAATATTTTGTAGTCAATATGAGTTTGTATTGTATTGATATGAGTATTGTATTAATAATACAATATTTTCAAACGCTGAACTTGTAGTGTGTTGGCACCTCTACTTCTCGAGTGATCTGCTGTGCTTTTTTTCGGTCTTTTTGAGATTTTTATGTGATAAAAAATGGCTTTCAGAGTTTTTCTAACCTCAAAGTGCCACGCGGTAAACTTTTTCTAATGTTGGCTATTTTTTCGTGTTTATTTTGCCCTGATTTTCCTTTCGTGCATTTCGTTCGGAAGCCTACCTTTTTCTGCATTTTTTGCAATTTGGAACACAAGAATAAAAGTGCCTATACGTCTCTTTTTGTCTTATTGTGAGTAGCTTTTCCTTGTATGCACTGTACATGTGTTAGTGCGTGTAGTGGCTCAACCATATCGACTCATTCTCTCACCGACGCGCATCACACAGTGTTTGCTAATACAATTATATTTACTAATGCTCAGATTTATAAAGTTTTTACGATGAGTTCTCAAGATATACCTTCAGATGGTCCTAGGTTAACGGTACCTCCGTCACAAGATGAAAATTTTATATTTGCGATTTGCAAAGACAAAGTAGTCAAAGATAAAGTATTTTGCCCGGGTTTCCAAGCCCCCTGTCACCCAGGTTTCGTTAGAAGAACTATGTTGATCCCAGATGTCGGCTACAAAAAATGCTGTGGCCCCCACTCCTTCCCTGGAATAGACCAAGAGCTAGTGAAATTTTTTCCGCATAATTTTTAAATGACCGAAAAAATTATATAATATAGCCTCGGGTGGGTACAATATGAAATCGAGTGACTGCCAGCTCGAATCCGTTGCTTTTGTTAATAAAAGAAAATTTTATAGCGTTTTTATAAATAAAGAACCGACCAATCGCGTTATGCATGAAAATTTGTTAAAATATGGTAAAAACATTGCTAAAAACGATTTCGAGTGACTGCCACTCGAAATCCGTTGTTAAGTCGTGACTGCCAATCAAAAATCGCGAAAAATCTTATTGAAAATTCGCCTGATTTCAAAATGCACGAACAAAAAAAAAAAATTCAATTGAAGGCATAAGAAAAATATTCCCGAGTGACTGCCATGTCAAAGCCGTTGTTTTCTACTGACTGCCAGCCCCTAAAGTCCGAGCCGCATCGCCCGGCCCGTGCTGCATTGCTCTGTTTGCGCTGTATTTTTCAAAAAGGTCAAGGTCATTCTTGAAGTAACTTTCAACGAGGATTCCAGTGGTGAACTTGAATTTGACCTTCAAGGTCATTTCAAGGTCAACTTAGTTTTTTTAAATGGGAACCCATATTTTTGACAACGGAAATCGAAAGAGCGGGAAATTTTACGTTGCAAAATGTACTTAGGTCATGAATCAAGGGTGACCTTGAACTCCAGCTGAAGGTTATTGGGCTTGACCCAGGTATGGGGCGGGTCCAATCTGTACTGCTTGGCTCAGGTTTTTACGAAAAATGTCGAGATCATTCTTGGAGTAACTTTGGGTGCAGTTCCGAATAGCTGAATTCTCTGATTTTCTTGAAAATCCGTATACTTATGTATTTTGACTCGCTGATTACGAATATTATAGTGAAAATTTGCGACAAGGTGATTTTCATGGTGAAACCACAAAAAAAAACCATAAAATCATGGTTTTTTCCGTTTATTTCAGCCAATACGCAAAATTTTACAAAATTGTTCAAACAAAAAATATAGATCTCATCGAGGTACACATTTTTTGTTTCAAATATTTTTTTCTACGAGTGATAGTTTTCGAAAAAATTAGTGATACATCGATTTTCATGGAAACCCCATGAAAATCATGGACTTTTGCGTTTATCTAAGCCAAGACGCACAATATCGCCAAATATTCCAAACAAAAGTTGTAAATCTCATCAAGTTATACATTTTTTGTTAGAAACATTTTTATCTACGAGTGATATTTTTTGCGGAAATTAGTGATACATCTAACCGTCAGCTCTTTCCTTACTGTTCATTACCATGGCGATAGGCCCTAAGTGGCGACGAGAGATCGTAAGTAATGGCAGCAACCACCGTCTGCAACGTTTCCAACGTCTCGTGGGAGCAGACGGCACCCCTGTCATTTGTCACAGAAATAATGTTGGCCAAAACCTTTCTCCTTTCCAACGTCCCGTGTGGGGCGGAAAGGCACCCCTGTGACTGGCTACAGAAATAATGTTGGTCAAACCCCTACCCCTTTCCAACGTCTCATGGGGGGCGTAAAGGCACTCCTGTGACTGGTTACAGAAATAATGTTGATCGAACCCCTATCTCTTTCCAACGTCTCGTGGGGAGTGGAAAGGCACCTCTGTGACTGGTTACAGAAATAATGTTGGAGCTTATTGCACTGAAATCTGTTACATTTCAGCAGATGTATCACTAATTTTCTCGAAAACTATAACTCGTAAAAAAATGTTTCAGCCAAAAAATGTGTATCTTGATGAGATTTATAACTTTTGTTTAAAGATTTTGCGAAATTTCGCGTATTAGCTTAGATAAACGGAAAAAACAAGGTTTTTATGGGTTTTTTTATGGTTTCACCATGAAAATCGCCTTGTCGCAAATTTTCACTATCATATTCGTAATCAGCGAGTCAAAATACATAAGTAAACAGAGTTTGAAGAACATCGGAGAATTCAGTTATTCGGAACTTTATCCGTAACTTCTAACGAGGAATCCAGTGGTGACCTTCAATTTGACATTGAGCTTAACCTCCAAGGTTATTTCAAGACCAACTTTTTTTTTAATTGGGAACCTCTACTTTTGACAACGGCAATCGAAAGAGCGGGAAATTTTTCATCCAAACATGTACTCAGGTTATAGGTCAAGGACGACCTTGAACATCACCTTGAAGGTCAAGCTCAAGGTCAAATTTAAGTTCAATACTGGATTCTTCCTTAAATGTTCCTCGAATAATGACCTCGACGGTTTTCGTAAACACCTGAGCCTAATAACTGCGCCTAATAACCTTCAGCTGGAGTTCAAGGTCACCCTTGACCCATGACCTAAATACATTTTTAAACGTAAAATTTCCCGCTCTTTCGATTTCCGTTGTCGAAAATATGGGTTACCATTTAAAAAACAAAGTTGACCTTGAAATGACCTTGAATGTCAAACTCAAGGTCAAATTCAAGTTGACCACTGGATTCCTCGTTGAATGATACTTCAAGAATGACCTTGATCATTTCAAAAAATACAGCGCAAACAGAGCGATGCAGCACGGGTCGGATGATGCGGCGCGGACTTTGGGGGCTGGCAGTCAGTAGAAAACAACGGCTTTGACATAGTAGTCACTTGGGAATATTTTTCTTATGCATTCAATTAAATTTTTTTTTTGCTTCGTGCATTTTAAAATCAGCCGAATTTTCAATAAGATTTTTCGCGATTGTTGATTGGCAGCCACGACTTAACAACGGATTTCGAGTGGCAGTCACTCGAAATCGTTTTTAGCAATGTTTTTACTATATGTTAACAAATTTGCATGCATAACGCGATTGGTCGGTTCTTTATTTATAAAAACGCTATAAACAAATTTTTTATTAACAAAAGCAACGGATTCGAGCTGGCAGTCACTCGATTTCATATTGTACCCATCCGAGGCTATATTATATAATTTTTCAGTCATTTAAAAATCAGCCGGAAAAAATTTCACCAGCTCTTGGACTAGAACACTTGATCTGCAGGCTTTAATTCGTGCTGAATTTGCTACCGTGAAAGAATCAATGTCAGCTGATTTGGGAAAGGTAAACAAAGCTGTGTCTGACTTATAACAGGATCTTAAAGCCTTTAACACCAGGCTCTCAGATTGCGAATCCAACATTGCCGGAAACATAACAAGGATCGAAGATCTTGAGGTTAACGTCGTTGAACTTCAGGGTCAGGACCACTTTGAACCGACGCAGGGACTAACTTCGAATATCCTCGGTGAGTTTGAAGACCGTATGAAACGTAAAAATAATATAATCATTTTTGGCCTCCCAGAAGCTACGTCTGTGCTCACGCAACAGAGTGATTCCCCTCAAGCTTAAGATAAATTAACTATCTTCAACCTCTTTCAATCCTTTCTCTCCGACAAGATTGTTTTGGATGAGTTTAAAACCTGGCGTATCGGAAAATTTTCCCACACAATTCCAAGGCCCAGACCTGTCAAAGTGATCTTCACAACTCAATAGTCTGGTCTGCGAGTTCGGAAGGCTTGCGTGGATGCGAGACTATCCCAGCAAATACCAGCTCAATTAAAAGACTTGAGTGTCTCAATCGACCGGACACAATTGCAACAAGAGGAATACAGAAGGGCCCAGAAGGAACTAGACGCCAGAATCAGTACCGGAGAAAAGGAACTACGCATCCAGAATCGCGGAAGTATTCCAACTGTCGTCAGAGCTACTCCGAACAGTACAAAAGCCAACCCACGACAACAGAACATTTGAGTCAGGTAAAATTCTCTGTTTTTTATCAGAACACACGTGGCCTTAATACTAAGTTCAGTGTAGTTCACAATTTTCCCGATGTTAATCACTATGACCTCATTATTGTCACTGAATCTTGGTTGAAACCTACTATCCCGGACCATTACGTTTTTTAGGGCAACCATTTGGATGTTTTCAGGGATGACCGGATTAGCCCAAGAGGGGGTGGAGTGCTTGTAGGGGTGCAACCATATTTACATGCTACTAATATTCACCTAGCACCCATTCGTGAACTTAATAATAATATTAACATCGTAGGCCTCAAAGTAATAAAAAAATCTGTGCCGCTAATTCTACTCGCAATCTATTGTCCGCCCGATGTTCAAATTTTCTTAGTGTGTTTCAATTCTTCGATGCACTTGAGGAAACCCTGTACGTCCCTCTTGATTTTTATGCTAAAAACTCCTTTTTTTAACAAATGAAAATGTAGCAACCGCAGCCAAGACTCTCAGAGCTTTAGAAACGGCAGGTGTTGATCAAATCCCTAGTTTTTTTGTCAAAGATTGCGCCTCTCTGTTATCCGAACCGCTGGCTATAATTTTTAATATCGCCCTCAAAACAGGCTTGTTTCCAGTCGCATGGAAGAGCTCCAAGATCGTTCCTGTCTTTAAAGCTGGTGACAAGTCCAAGATAGCTAATTACCGTCCTGTGGCCATAATTTCTAACTTTGCAAAAGTTTTTGAGTTTTCAATAGCCCCTTTAATTCATGCAGCAATTAAACACATTCTTACTGATGAACAACATGGCTGTGTTCAAAAGAGGTCTACGGTCACCAACCTTATGTGTTTCACACAATATCTTATTCACACTCTACAAAAAGGTTACCAGGTTGACGTGATTTATACTGACTTTTCGAAAGCTTTCGACAGAATCGATCACACAATTCTTAAATCAAAAATGCATGATATTGATATCCCTAGTAATGTGACGCAGTTACTGATTAATTATTTATCAAATAGGTCTAACCGTGTAATGAACCAAGGTGTAATGACAATAAATTGCCTTTAAATATTAAAAAATGCTGCGTTATGACTTTTTCAAGGTCAGACAGCCCAGTTTTTCATGATTACAACATTGACTTCACTCCGCTGGAAAGGGTTTTCTCCAACCGTGACCTTGGTCTATTATACGACCCTAAACTTCTTTTTATAGACCAGATTCAAGCAATGGTATCCTCTGCCTCGAGGGCGCTTAGGTTTATAATTTGTTCTGCCAAATATTTTAGTGACATTTTTGCTATTACTATGCTTTATAATGCTATGGTAAGATCTAGGCTCGAATATTGCGCTATAATCTGGAACCAGATATATGCAAAATACGTCACTCAAGTTGAAAGTGTTCAAAAAAGGTTCATTAAATATATTATCTTCAACCGTGACAGAACCTAATCCCTCGAGGCTCAGACTACTTATCTATGTGTGCAAGTTCGGATTTCCTAACGCTTGCTGAGCAACGTATCCTTGCCGCATGTTTATATATGTTCAGAATTTTGCGATCCGAAGTAGATGTACCGGCTATTTTACAACAGATATTGTTTAAGGTGCCTCAATCTGTTAGTCGACATTATGTTCCTTTTTATACACCTCCACTTAAAAGTGCTATAGGTCAGAGGGCACCTATTTATTATATGTGTACTAACATAAACAGACTTGTTACTAGCTGCCCAACGAATAACTTCAACCTATTTTCTGTGACCAAACCTGACTTTTTAAGACGCGTTAACACATATATAACTCAGGCTAGAAATGCGTTATAATACTTTTCTCTTACTCTTTCTGTATACATATAGATTTAGTTTTCTTTTTCCTCACAAGGCGTTTGCATGTTTTTCTATCATGTTATCCTTTAAATGGCCTAATTGGGTCGCGGGTAATGTAATTGAAATAAATAAATAAATAAAATAATGAAGTAATTATCACACCTGCGGTAATAAATCCATGTGACGCACTAAAAATTGTTTAACTTGAGCAATTTTGCTTTTTTTGGAATGCAAAACGATTTTTTTGGGCTAGGGTGGGCAATTTTGCACAAAATAGTGAAGAATAATCGGGAGCTTTTTCGATCAGATTGGACTTATTCTTTATTGTGAGGTTCAAAATAAGCTATAAAAAATTTATACATCAAAATTATTTTAAATTTCGGAAATTCTTTTCCTGATAAAAATAATAATGTAAAATGCACTTTAAAATTCAATATTTGAGATAACAAAATAGATTGAAATCATTTAAAAAATCATAATATGAATACTTAAAATTGGATACAAGTTTCCTTTCTTTATCTCATAAGAAAAAATGCTAACTGATATGACGCCAAGCGGAGAATCCAAGCATGGGAAACTTCGAAAATATGTTTCTAGTGAAACAAGTTTCTTTTTTTGAAATCAATTTCATGCGGTCGTCAAAAGTACCCTCCCACCGTTTTGAGATCTCTGTTAGAGTGTAGGTTTCTCGATTTTGATCTGTTAAACAAGTTGAATCATTATCAGTACGTAAGAATTATTGCAAAATATTTCAATAAAATTTATTGAATTTCAAAAAATCAGTGGAATGTTTGTCTCTTAATCTGTACACTATCGTCATTTTTAGAGCATTCAACATTTTTCTATTCTGTGCTTTAAACTCCGGCGTCACGTAAATCCTTTCTTATTACTCCATAATGATTATACAAGCATCCTGTGGCACAAGCAGCTTCGTTTTCTTTGTTTTCTGAGCATGACACGAAAAAAAGATCAGGATCCTCCGTAGGGAATAACTCTTTAATCTGATCTCGTAATTAAATACAAACATTCGATTTTATTCTGAATAAATATTACAATTCATCAAGATTTTAAATTTGCTATTGAAGTTTATTTGTTATATACTTATGGAAGGAGATTTTTTCCCACTTTTAATACCTTAGAGTAAAAAAGTTGTTTATACTATTATTGGATGAAGTGACTAATGAGAACTGTTCACCGTGAGATTTGTTGAAAGATTTTTCACGGTATTTAGTTTTCAGAAGGGATCAATTACTTTTTCTATTTTGCTGCAATAAAACTTCAAACAAATTGTTAAATAGTCTCCCTTATTTATAATGCATACAGCAATTATTTTGAATTAAACTTACTTATAATTAATTGGATCTTCACTAATTTCCTTATAAATTAACACATCTTTAAGTCTACCATAAATTGTGTATTCTTATATATGCCCAAGATAACCTAGCCTTGTAAGGAGGAATTAAAAAAAGAATACAATTCGTTCTCTTTAAAGACAAACTTATCTACAAAATTGAGCAATAGTTAGTAACATTAAAACGAATAAATGAAATGGTTAATATAAAATTATAATGTAGAGAAAAAGACATTTGACGTTCAAGGATTCCTCTCAAACGAAGTTTGTGACACAGAGAGATCAAAAGGTATATTTTGTGCACTGTTATCTTTAAAATCAATTTTATAATTCAGCAACAGTTAGTAGAATGAAAGCGAATTAACTGAATGGTTAATATAAAATTATTATGTAAACACCTGAAGGGTTATCTTCTGATTCTGAAAAGACATTTGACGTTGAGGGATTCTTGTCAAACGGAGTTTGTAACAAGGACAGATCAGAAAGTATATTTTGTGCACTATTATCATCAAAATCAATTTCCATATTTTCTCTAGAAAAAAGCAATCTTCATCCATTTTTGAAGACCTGCGACTATATACAGTAATATATATATA
>CAKNXH010029368.1:0-11620 GCA_932178445.1 Andricus quercusramuli | reverse complement strand
ATATATATATATAAGTTCTTTAATATGTGAATGATAAAATTCACATCGTTGACAAAGCGCCTAACAAGAGCAACTTTTTAACGGGAGGATGGAAGGGTTAATACCGGCCTTCAGATATCTCTCACATTTGCTTTCTGTTCATTGTTCAAAAGGTTGGTACAGAGGAGGCTTGAATATCTTGCGGAGCGCGGCGACTGGATCCCGGAATTTCAGTTTGGCTTCAGGAGGGGTAGGTCATCCATGGACTGTGTGGCCTCGGTGGTCTCTGACATCACGATGGGATTTGGCAGAAGCAAAAACACGCTTGCGTTAGCGTTGGACCTGAAGGGCGCGTTCAACGCTGTTCTCATCGGATGAAGCCAATCCGAGAGCTTGCGGGATAGGATTCCCCCACGGTGGAGTCCTGTCCCCGCTCCTTTCCAACTTTGCCCTTAGAAGGCTGGGACAACATCTGCCGGCTGGCGTTAGGGCAGCGATGTATGCGGACGATTTGCTCCTCTACGTCACGGGAGGCTCCACCGTGGCTGGCGACTTTGGGGCTTTCCATCTCAGCCCCGAATTCACAGCTGTGCATCTTCTCTAGAGGAAGGCTGAGGGCCCAGAACATCTCTATTGAGATTGATCAAACGATCATACAATGTTAGCCCACCCTTAATTATCTGGGCATTGTATGCTTGATAGGGGACTGTACTGGAAAAGCTCATATTAAGGCTGTCGCTGTTAAAGCCTCAAGAGCAGTCACTATTCTACGGGTTATTGCAAGAATATCTTGGGGCGCCTCCCCTTTCCTCTTGCTCACAGTCCATAAAGGACTGGTCAGGGCGTGTCTGGAGTGGGGTGCTCCGCTGTTTTTCAGGGCTAGCGCGACGGCTTTAAAGATGCTGGACACTGTACATCACGCATCCCTCAGGGTGACCTTGAGTTGTATGAGATCGACGCCCATCACGGTGCTCCTCTCTATGGCTGCTGAGGCCCCTCTGTCATTTCGCAGATCCTTGCTGGTAATCAGGTTTATCCTCCGCAACTTTTGCTGGAACAAAAGCCCCCTAGCGAGGAGGTTGGAGGATCTAGCCTCAAAGGCTCGCGCTAAGACCTTCAAGGTTAACCTGGATGAACGTGGCTTAACATCGGCACTTAATGACATGACTGCATTTGCCGGAGCAATGGATTGCTTTTTAAATCCGCGATACTTTGGCGGTCTCTGGAGCGATTTGCTAGCGGAGATACCCGTAGACTTGGAGTCTGGCTTAGCTCTTAAGGACTGTGTGTATCCGCAACCACTTTTCGCAGAGTTTGTAGGCTCCCGCTTCCCTGGGGCAACATGTATTTATACAGATGTTTCAGTGGATCCGTCCCTGGGGCTGGTGAGTTGCGGATTCTACATCCCCCTTAGAGATTTTAGGTTCGGAGTTCGTTTGTGAGACCACATGTCGATTCTCTCGGCGGAGCTATATGCGCTATTTTATGTGGTGAGGTCTGTCTTGGAGCTGGGAGAGAGAAATGTGTTAATCTTCACTGACTCACGTTCGGCTCTGGAACGGCTTCTCCGCCGATTCTCGGATCCTATGGGCCCAATACTGGCTCGCGTGGTAGGAAATGGTGTGGCGGCCACCTGGAGAGGGGGCTTCGACATTCGCTTTTGTTGGATTCCGGGTCATAGCGGGATCAGGGGTAATGAGATTGCTGATGGAGTGGCCAAGCAGGCCTCTAGATTTCCAATCATGGCTGCTAAGGGACTTCCGGTTCACGACCTGCGTGAGATCTGTCTACGGAACTTTGAATTTTGGTCCTCTCTGTGCTGGCCTTATGGCAGAATCGAGGATACGAGGGGGAATTACTTCTCAAGGGTTAATGTTAAGACGCCTAGGCCCTGGTTTCGTGGCCTCAGCTTACCCAGGCGCCACCTTAACCTCATCACTAGGCTTAGAACTGGTCACATCTGCACGGGTCAACATTTCGCGAGGATGGGATGGAATCTTCCAGTTGGATGCGAATGCGGGATGCCGCTCAAGGATCTTTCTCACCTCCTTAATCAGTGCCCTATCATGGCTGGGGGGAGGCCAGCGTTGCACGCGTTTTAGAGCGCGTTGACGCGGGGATTCCTCCTGGTCAGATCGATTTAAAAGATATTATTTTCAGTCCCTCTGAGGAGTTCGTGATTGAGCTGGGTCGCTACTTCCAACGGGGTAACATGATTATTTAACTTGAACTGAGCTCTTCTCTTTTACTTAAGCACTCGTAGACTTAGTTAATAACTTAACCTCTTAACTTAACTTAACACCTCATTTGACATTTGTTATATGTATGGCTTCGAATTTGTCGCCTTCCTGCGCGGACGACTCCCCTCCCTTCCCTCAAAATGGCGGCGCAGGCAACGGGAGAGAGAGTGAGGGGACCGTCTCCGTAGGAATGGTAGTATTCACTTGACAGTTACGGAGGTTAATTGGAGTGGATTTTCAGTAGGAATGAAGTCAGGACTGGAAACTTACGAGGAACCAATCCAAAGGAAGGAGCGTTAACAGTTCGAAGGAACTTAATACGGATCTTGTGGAATACAACCAGATTTTATTGGTATGTCATGGCTTGTTGACTGGCTCAAAAAGCCAGAAACGTAGAAGAAGAAGATCGGTACTGGTTCAGTACTGGCAGAGTACAAATTTCAATTGCCATTCATCGACCGGCAACAGCATTATGCCATGCGTTGGCTCGGTACAAAAACGATACTGGCAGAGTCAAAACTCCGATCACCGGTTATCTACAGGCTACAGTATTATGCCATGCGTTAGCTCGGGAAAGGCTCAGTACTGGCAGAGTACAAAATTTAATTGCCGGTTATCTACCGGACACATAATTATGCCGTGCGTTGGCTCGTTACATGCTCAGTACTGGCAGAGTACAAACTTCCATTGCCAGCAACATCATTATCTATCGGCTACAGCATTATATCGTGCGTTGGCTCGGTACAGGCTCGATACTGACAGAGCACATACTTTTATAGACGGTTATCTACCGGCTACAGCATTATGCCATGCATTGGTTCTGTGCAGGCTCAGTACTGGCCGCGTAAAAACTTCAAATGCAGATTTTCCGATGGAAAACGCTAACGTTTTTAATTTTTTATAATGTTGTTATTAACAATGAAAATATTTAACATTGATATGTTTCTGCAGATATTTATTATAATTTAGGATGGATTTGAAAATTGTTTCGAGTAAAAAAATTTATTATTAATATATTTTGAATAATGGTAATTTTTATCTAATGATTATTTTCCTTTCTAAATACTACAAAATAAAATAAAACAAAAATTTCAACAACAAAGATTGTTGGTTGAATTCATCCAAAGAGACGTATTTTCAACCTTTATTTGCCTAATTTAAGCCAAGCATCGGCTGCATACTGTCACAATACAGGGCAATGCTCACTATGCAAGTAGCGGCAAGTAGCGCTTGTGAGAAACGACCAGAATTGTGTCCGGTCAAGTCCGTCCTTTGTACGGTCTGCCTGATGCGATAAATCCGGATTGTGTCCGGTCGAGTACGTGTTTTGTACGGTCTGAAGGACGCGATCAATCCGGATTGTGCACGTTCATGTCCGTGTTTTGTAGGGTCTGTCGGATGTGATGAATCCGGATTGTGTACGGTCACGACCGTGTATTATATGGTCTGACGGATGCGATTAGTCCGATTTTTGCCCGGTCGTGTTCGGCCATGTCCATGTTTTGTGCGGCCTGGCGGATGCGATTAATCCGGTTAAGTCCGAAATTTGTACGATTTTTAAGAATGCGATTAATCCGGATCTCATCCGGTTAATTCCGAAATTCGTCCTTTCTGACAAGTGCGAATAATTTAGATCTTATTCATCTTTGCCCAATATTTGTCTAGTTATTCGCGAAAGCAATACACCCTAATCTTATCCGGTATAGCAAACTGAACTAAAAAAATGAAATTCGATACAGTTATAGAGTATTTAATTATAAATGAGGGAAAACAGGATGTTAAAAAGTTGTACGAGAAGTAATTTTTGATAACATTTTTAATGCACTTTTAGGAAATAAATTAGAACACTTTCGAACGAAGTATGTTGAATAGTGAAATATTACGTACAATAATAGCATACCGTTTAGAGAACATTAAAACAAAAACTATTTTAATCAATTATTATCATTCCCGTCCACTGATCCTTCTTCCACATCATCGTCAATTCCATCATCCATCAACTGCTTCTTCTTTCCAAGAGAGCTGTAGATTAACTTTCCTGAACAAATTCATTTTCTGTCGGAACCATATTAGTTATCCTCATTCTTGTTCAAAAGCTCATTAGCTTTCTCATCATTTTCCGTGTTACTATTCACGTCTTTATCGGAATTCTCATTATTTTTGTTTGTTCTCGAAGTTTCATTATCGCTTTTGTGGTTTTTTTTCTGACGCCCTACCCAAAAACGAAAGCAAAATATTTCCTTTTTTTCGATACGCCCTACAATGCAGTAGTATTTTCCGTTTTCACTTGAACGTCACCAAATTACAACCTAAACCTTCGGATCCCTGGCGGACCGAACGAACGGAGCGGATACGCAACAGCGTATCCTTATAGTATCCACATCGTATCCTCTCCGTATCATGCAAGAAAAACTCATTAAAGAAGAAAGATGAACAATTCACTTGTTGAAATTCGGATTCTACGTGAAATTTTGCGTTAAAAGGTCACGGAGCAATCGCAATAGTTTTTCTCAAAACATTAAAAACTTTAAAAAAATATACTACTTATTGATATAACGTGGGCTGAAGGCGACTTCAAACGCATCGTCGTTCGGCAGCCTGCAGTTAACTGCCACTGAACAACGATGCGCTTGACGTCGCCTTCAGCCGACGTTATCGATAAGTATTATATTTTTTTAAAGTTTTTAATGTTGCAAGAAAAACTATTGCGATTACTCCGTGACCTTTTAACGCAAAATTTCACGTTGAATCCGAATTTCAACAAGTAGAATGTTCATTTTTCTTTTTTAATAAGTTTTTCTTGCATGATACGTAGAGGATGCGATGTGGATACTATAAGGATACGCTGTAGCGTATCCGTTCCGTTCGTTCGATCCGCCAGGGATACATTTTGGATAGAATCGGACTGCTTCCGGAGTCAATGTTTTTGACCGGATTAATTTCGGATTTAAGCGAACGATTTTCCGTTTTCATTTGCATTTCACGATATTACAACTTGAACCAGCGGATTAATTTTCAATAGAATCGGACTGCTTCCGGAGTCGATGTTTTGGACTAGACGAATATCGGATTTAAGCGGATGATTTTCCGTTTTCACTTCAATTTCACCGAATAACAACTAAAACCTGCGGATTAATTTCGGATATAATGGGACTATTTCCGGAGTTAATGTTTTAGACCGGACAGATTTCGTGTTTAGTCGGACGATTTTCCGTTTTCACTTTAATTTCATCGAATGACAACTTGAACCTGTGGATTAATTTTGAATAGAATCGGACTGTTTCCGGAGTCGATGTTTTGGACCAGAAGAATTTCGGATTTAAGCAGACGATTTTCCGTTTTCACTTCAATTTCACCGAATGACAAGTAAAACCTGCGGATTGATTTCGGATAGAATCGGACTATTTTCGCAGTTGATGTTTTAGACCGGACAGATTTCGGATTTAATCAGACGATTTTCCGTTTTCACTTTAATTTCACCGAATGACAACTTGAACCTGCGGATTAATTTCGGATAGAATCGGACTGCTTCCGGTCTAAATGTTTTTGATCGGAAGAATTTCGGAATTAAGCGGGCGATTTTCCGTGTTCACTTCAATTTCACCGAATGACAACTAGAACCTGCGAATTAATTCCGGATAGAATCAGACTATTTTCGGAGTTGATGTTTTAGACCGGACAGATTTCCGATTTAATCAGACCATTTTCCGTTTTTACTTTAATTCCACCGAATGACAACTTGAACCTGCGGAATAATTTCGGATAGAATCGGACTGCTTCCGGAGTATATGTTTTTGACCGGAAGAATTTCGGATTTGAACGGACGATTTTCCGGTCTTTACTTTAACAATAATAATTTCAGGTACTGAGTTCCAGACTTATTTCGGATCAAGTCGGACTCTTTCGGGAATGAAAGTTTACGTTCGGATAAATTTCGGATTAGACCGGACTATTTTTTATTTTTAGTATAACGAAAATAATTTCAGGTTTTGAATTCCGGACTGATTTCGGACTCTTTCCGGAGTCGAAATTTATGGTCCGGACATAATAATCAGACAAATTTCTGACTGTTTTCGCACAGTTTTTGGATTAGATCGGACATATTTCGGAAAAAAATCGTGAATCGGATTGATTTCGGATAAATTCGGACCAGTTTCAGAATCCGAAATTTTTAGCAGGGACTCCTTACTATTCCTTCGTGCATAAAGTAATGCATGATCAACACACGAAATTTTCTTTCATCCATTTTTTGGAAATCACTCGAGTTGCTCTATTCAAACGAACGCCAAACACAGAGTAATGGACGGATCTGGCTGAAACTTGACGTGTGTTCCTCCAAGAGATGTTAATAACTGAAAATAATCTCGATACGCAGTACTCATGCCATCAACCTGAGTTTGTAGGCCCAGATAGCGCAAAAAATTCTGTGAAGCTTTCCTGAAACTGGCAATGTTCAGAAAAGTTTGGAAAATTTATTTATCTTATTTCGAATCGCAGTATAGTATTCTATGGCACCTACGGCTGCGCAGTAGTTTTTTGGCCCTATTAGAATACAACGGGTCATACATATCATGACTATTTTCCAAACATACAAAAAAAAATAGAACCAAAACAATTTTTTAATTTTTCTTTGATTTGATTTTTTTTTATAGGGAAAATAATCATTGTACGTATGTCCCCAGGCGTTCCTGGAGGACCAAAAAAACTTCTGCTCATCCGTAGGTGCCATAGAATACTACTGTGCATCGAATTAAGTTTAATAAATCTTTCAAACTGTCTTTAACATAAGGTGACCAGACGTCCCGGTTTACCGGGACATGTCCCGGTTTTCACTTGAAATGTCCCGGTTTTTTGTAAAAATCCCGGTTTGTTCCGGTTTTTCGTAAAAATTATATAAATCTATTGGGCGCAAGAAAGATGATTGTCAATTGTTGTTAATTCTGCATTTTGGAATGAAAATATAGCTATTATACAATTAATATTTGTGCCTTTAATGTAATGTGCCTATAAACAATTTTTTGGTGAACTTTTTTTTTTAGTGCTAATATGAAAAATTTCTGAGTGTCCCGGTTGTTGGTGCGACCCATCTGGTCACCCTATTTAACATTGCCGTGCGATATTCACTGACCTTGCATTGCCTGTTTCAGGGAATCCTTACCGAATTTTGTGTTATCTCATGGGTGCTTTGTTGGCAATAGCAGCCTTCAGGTACTTCTTGATGAAAGGGGCCTGTTTCTCACTATCAACTTTGTAAGTGGCAATAACATATTTTGTATAGCTTGCAGAGAAGACCAATCCTTTTCATTTTGATATCGAAGTACTTTCGAGGATCTCAAAAAATTAAATTCTCGAACATTTTTTATATGGCTGGTAACGAAAAATAAGAATTCAGAATTAGCCAATCCGTTGGAGGAATATCCAGGCTAGAGCACGGACGAAGAGGTACCGCAACGCCTCGTTCTTGCACCCCCACGTCAATAAGCTCGAATTCTCGATCCCAGTGAAATCATAGCCCAAAGCTTTTCGATATTTTCACTTTTTTGACACCATTGTCATTAAATAACAGTTTTATATTTCAATGATAAGATTTATTTGTTAGTGACTACAAGTAGAACATTTCGATAGAGTCAATATTAAGCACCTGACAATCTTGATTCTTTAGGACTAGACGTTAAGTGAGTCAACGTGTACGAATATGAAAATGACTAAACAACAGTGGTTTAAAATATTTGTTTTGAAGAATAGTTTTCTACAGCAGCTAGTCCACAGGTCTGGCTAAGTATAGTCATTAATTTTATTTTATTTAAGAGAGAAGATTAAACAGATCAGTTCTAAGTTTATAGGTTGTTGAGAAGGAGAGTATAAGACTTCACTCTAAATGGATGCGTGTATCAATAGTAAACATAACAAAAACGGATGTTCGTTTATTATGAATTTTCGTCGGTTCTTTAATAGTTACTTATTTTTTGCTACTTGATTAATTTGAGTTTTTGTATTCTTCTAAAATAATGTATGTATAGTAGAGTTAGGGCAGGAAAATCAGGAATTTTTCCAAATATAGTTATTGATACGCAAATATTTTGTATGATTTTGCGATATTTTGAAGAGAATATGCAAAGAGTATTCATTTGATAGAAAAAGTTATTTTCAAGATTTGGTATGATTCTATTTTATATCGAATTGTATACCGATGAAAGAAATTACCGGTACCGACAATTTTTTTGAACGGTCTTTGAAGTGAAACTTCTTATGACGCCACGTCACACTTTCCAAGGTAGTAGTGGGCGAAGCGCGCGTATTTAAGGAATTCGTGGAGCTTAAAGAATTCATGGAATTCAAGGAATTGAAGGAATTCAGGAAATCAAAGAAATTCATATAATTCACGGAATTCCAGGAATTCATACATTTCACGGAATTCAAGGAATTCACGAAACTCGCCGAATTCATAGTTTTAAATTGAATTATCCGTTTTAAAGAGGTCGACCCGTGAATATAGGGACAAGTTTTGTTGTTGTATTTGCTCAAATTAGTAGAAAATTAGTTAAATTTATCAA
This sequence comes from Andricus quercusramuli, assembly GCA_932178445.1. NCBI lineage: Eukaryota > Metazoa > Arthropoda > Insecta > Hymenoptera > Cynipidae > Andricus > Andricus quercusramuli. The sequence continues at coordinate 2,847 of CAKNXH010029368.1, read as the reverse complement.
ATGAAGTTAATTATGATATGGAATCGCCGTATATTAAAAAAAGAGATAATAAACTTGTGTACTCAGTTGAGAGCGATAGCTCTTAAATTGGAAAATTTACAATATTCTTGTTTTATTTGCCATTCTCTCACAATTTTTAATTTGACTTAAACATATTGTACTATTGGTATATATTTAAAAAATTAAAATTTTCAATCTTGACAAAACGTTATCTCGAAATTAAATTATTCTTTATATCTAACCGCATATTATTGGCATCTTTGTACTAATTTGTACCTTACAATAATAATGATTAATCTCTCTTGTATTTATAATAGGTATAACAATAGAAATTGGTTTATCACTCTCCATAGTATAGTAAGGAAGCAAGGTATTGCTCGATCTTTCGAGAGTAAAAGACAAAAAATTCCTTTTTATCTATGCGACGTTTCGTATAATACATTTCTTCATTTGTCTTGAATTGCACAATATAAAATTATAAAAAAAGGCTAATAAGTGAAAATAATAAATCGATTTCAGAACTTATATACTTCATTGTATCTCTTCAATACTCTGCGCCAAATGGGTAGTATTTGAATCCTTTGTATCTACAAGAAAATTGCCCAAATTAAAAACAATCTTTTACATGTATCAGGCAATATTAATTAATGATTGCTTACTGGAATGCAGGGCATGTTCTTTTCCCAGAATCAAGTTTACCAATTTCTTCAACTTCCTCTGGCGTTAATTTGAAATCAAATACGTCAAAGTTGGCCTTGATATTCTTTTCCGAACTAGATTTTGGAATCGGAATTGTTCCAATATCAATCTGGAAATATATTTTTTTTATTTTTCAATTAGTAAATGAATACATAAATTTTATTGTACAATAGATAATAAACAAGAATAGAATTTTAAATTAGAAATAGCAAAGTATAAAATTTAAACGAATCTAACCAGATATCTCAGTGCGACTTGGTATCTCGATTTATTATACTTTTTCGAAATCTGTTCAATAATTGGAGAATCAAGTGCAACTTTTTCAGTCGATTTGAATCCGGCATTTGATCCCGGAGTGTTGGGAGCTCCAAATGGACTGTAAGCGGTAATTGTAATTCCTCTCTCTTTACAAAAATCCCTCAATTTTTTCTGATTCAAATTCACGTGGCATTCAACCTGGTTCATTACTGGCTTAATTTTTGCAACTCCTAGAATTCTGTTGACTTGTTCGGAATTAAAATTACTCAAACCGATGCTCTTCGTCAAATTTAATTCGACGCATTTTTCCATTCCGCGCCAGGTTTCGACGTAATCAACATCGTTCTAAAAAATACAAAATCATTAATAATAGGGATCACAGCGCAAAAGAAGCTCAACAAGGGGAAATAAGGTAATTTTTTCAAATGGTTTTTAATGATTTCTGCCATTAGAGAATTTTTTTAAAATTGGATATACTTTTTTTTTTTTTTAAATCCATTCACGGCAATATAAGAAGTCCGACAGAACATTAAATGAGGCATACACATTTTTTATACGTTCAAAATTTTTCTCATAATTAAGAATATTTTCTCTTTTAAAAATTCTATAATTAATAAGTAAATCGTGATATTGTAAGTATAATTAAATATTTCCTTCCGTGAAGTTGAAACTACATACACTTAAGAAATATTTAAAAAATGGGGAAAATGAGTACTCTTACGATTTACTTGATTTGAAATTTAGCGTTTAAGATTATCGTCTATTTTTATAGTGTGAGGAATTAATATGGAGCGTTATCCGACATTATATAAAAAATATTACGCGAAATTAGTGATAATCATTTACTATTATTTGGAATCAGAGTTGATACATCGATTTTATATTCTTCGATTCAACATAAGTCATTTCTGTGAATCTCAAATATTTAGAGAATTGTGTGAATAATATTTACAATTTCATTTTTAATTTCTAGTTTGGGTCAGGTTTGTGTTAAGACATTTTGCATACTTTTTCATTTCTAATTTCTAACCGAAGGCGTCTAAAATTTTGAAACTTTACTGAATTGTACTGTAGTAGGAGTACCTTTAATGGGATGAGAAATTTGTAGAAAAAAATGTATTATTCCAGAGAAAAGTCGAAAATGACTGGGATTTAAAGTGGTCAACTTTTTGGCTGTAGCAGCAGTACTTTACTGACATCAGATATTTGTTGAAAAAATGTATTATTACAGGGAAACGTGAAAAATGACTGGGATTTAAAGTGGTCAACTTTTTGGTAATCACCTTTAAACTCCAATTAAAAATAGTTCGAGTTTGAGCACCTAAATTATTTTATTTCAAACAAATTTATTTTGTGTATGAGTTAAGAAAAAAAAATTTGAGATTTAGTTTTATTTAAAGCCTGAATAGCTTAGTTTAAAATTGGTCAAATAAACATCGCAAATATGTTATGATAATGCCTAAAAACAAAATTTGAGACAGCTCAACACTCCTAAAAAGGTTTAAAATTGGAGTGGCTTATGTTTAAAAATTTCACTTCAAAATGTTTAAGTTAGAACATTTAACTATGCAGTTGTTCAAATTTGAATATACCATTTTTTTAAATTATTTAACTTTATACGTTTCAATTAAAACTTCTGTCTCCAGTTTTTACATTTTCAAACTGTTTTACATTGCTACAGTTATAAGTTTTTTTAAGAGTGTTGCGTTGATGCATATTCTAGTTTAGAATAGAATAAATTTGTAGGTGTAAAACAAATAATGGTTTTTTGGAGAATAGGAGAAAGACTGTGCTCCTCTAATAACTTAAAAAGTAATTATTTATAATAAAAAATATATATATGATAGTAGTTTATAAATTATATATATATATATATATATATATATATAT
>CAKNXH010029363.1:0-10229 GCA_932178445.1 Andricus quercusramuli | reverse complement strand
AAACATGAATAATACAAACAATAAAGTAGCCTCGGAATGGACTGAAACTCGGATTGACCAAAGGCATGCACACGGTAAACGTAAAGGTCGTGTTTCGGGCGATGAATGGAGACTGGGTGTTTGGAATGCTAGAGGAGTGAATGATCTTAAGATAAGAGAACTACGAGAAACTATGCACACAAGGAAACTAGATATTCTCTGTGTACCTGAGACGAAGAAAAAAGGTTGCGAATTTAGAAACATAGAAAATGGGGTGTTGGAAGGCGGTTGTGAAATATGGTCAGGAGTAGATAGTGAATCACATCGTAGTCAGGGGGTCGGTTTAATTATGAATGAAAAAGCAAGTCAACATCTCATAGAGCATAATTTTGTATCACCCAGATTGCTATGGGCTAGAATGAAGGTAGGAATCAGAAGATTATTTATCATAGCGTGCTACGCACCAGTTGATAGCGATTCGAGGGAAGTTAAGGACGCCTTCTGGGACACTTTAAATGATACAATAAGTACTTGCGATCAAGGTGAAAGAATAATCTTGTTAGGAGATATGAACGGATGGGTCGGCGTCCAGCGTCAGGATACAGATACAGGAGGGGTGCTAGGTAATTTTGGGGACACAACAAGAAAAAATTATAACGGGGAAAAATTAGTTAGCTTATGCTTAGAAAAGAGCCTATTCATTACAAATACTTGGTTTAGACATAAAATGATCCACATGTACACCTGGTGTAAAGGAAATAGCCGCAGTATAATTGACTTCGTTATTGCAGATGAAAGACTAAGAGAACTAGTTACAGATACAAGAGTCATGAGGGGGGCCGAATGCAATACTGATCATTACCTTTTAGTCTGCAAAATAAACTTAGGGCGGGGATGGAGAACAAAGAAAACAAAGAAAACGAAACAAACACGAATAAAAATTGAAAATTTACAGAGACAAGAAGTGGAAACAGAGTTCCAAAAGAGGTTAACTGAACGCATAGATAGGGCAACGTGGGAAGCGCTTATAAGCAATAAAGATGTAGAGGGCGCGTGGACTTTATTACGGGATATCATTGTTAAAACTGCGACCGAAATATGTGGTACGGCGTTTGTAGGAAGAAAATCTGGTGATGCATGGTGGAATGAGGAAATTGCGGCAGCCCAAAAAGAAAAGAAAAAAGCGCGCAATAGAACGCTGAACATGACAGGTCTTAGCGATGAGGAGAAAACTAGACTTAAAATTGATTACAGACACAAAAATAGGAAAGTTAAACGACTAGTCAAAGAGAGTAAAGAGAAAATCAGAACAGAAGAAGAGAACAAAATAAAAAACTGCTTTGAAGGAATTATGAAACTATTATATAAACAGTTGAAGGATAGTAAAAGTACAGAGTTTGCTAGCATGAGAAACAGTAAAGGCGAAATGCTATATGATATAGACGGGATAGTAGACGCTTTAAAAGATTCTTTTAAAGAACTATTAGGAGGTGAAGATATAGGGCAACAAAACTGCGACATAGAACATAATGCACTAGAAAACCCAATTGAAAAAGTCTGTGTCACTGAGGTCAGAGATATAATTAAGAACTTGAAAAACGGTAAGGCTGCGGGTATAGACAATATTAGCGCTGAAATGCTTAAATACGGTGGTGAGTACATACCTCACAGGTTGTGCGAATTAATAAATTTATGTATCGAAACGGGAGAAGTCCCAGACGATTGGAGAAAAGCGATTATCGTACCAATATACAAAAGAAAAGGAGATAAAAGCAACTGCAGTAATTACAGAGGTATCAGCCTACTAAGTACCGTAAGTAAAATATACTCAAAAATACTTATCCGTAGGGTAATGGAAATTACAGAAGAGAAGATATGGGAAGTCCAATGTGGATTTATGCCAGGAAGGTCATGTACAGATCAGATATTTAGCCTAAGACAGATCACAGAAAAGAGCTTGAGAGTAGGAAAGAAAGTTTTCTGTGCATTTATTGATCTAGAAAAAGCATTCGACAAGGTAAATAGAACTAAACTTTGGGAAATCCTTAAAGAGTATGGAGTAAATGGAGGGCTCCTACAAGCAATAAAAACAATTTATACAGGCAGTAAAGCGAGTGTAAGGGTAAATGGGAAACTGAGCGACTGGTTCGATATTATGCAAGGGGTGAAGCAAGGATGCGTTATGTCCTCGTGGCTATTTATCATATTCATGGATAAATGTCTAAGAACTGCCCTCTTCGACGAAGAAGGTGTAAATCTCGAAACCGTCAAGGTACGTGGGTTAGCTTTCGCAGATGACAAGATTCTTATGGCAGAATCAATCGAGGACTTGCAAAGAATGTTGAATAAACTAAATACAAGCATGGAGAACATGGGCCTCAAAATTAACGTGAATAAAACGAAAATCATGGTGTTTGAGGGAAAAAGCGAGAAAACAATGTGCAACATTGTCCTAAATGGTGAGGGATTAGAACAAGTTGACAAGTACGTATATCTGGGTAGCCTATTCACTAGCGACGGAAAAATAGATGGGGAGTTAGATAGGCGCATAAATAAGGGTAAGCAGGTTATCGGTAGAGCAGGATCCATCCTCAGAAATAAAAACATATCAAAAAAAGCTAAAATGGCCATACATAACTCTATCTTCGTACCAACTGTACTATACGGTAGCGAGACATGGACCTGTCAAGAAAAGGACAGGAGCAAAATCAACGCGATCGGCATGAAACCTCTCCGCATAATATGCGGGAAAACACTGATGGACAAAGTCAGAAATGAGACAATCCTCAAAGAATGTGGTACACAAGAGACACTAGTTGACATATGGGAAAGAAATCAGCTAAGGTGGTTCGGACATCTTGAAAGAATGAAAGATGAACGACTGACGAAGCAAGTGGAACGAAGCCATAGGAACAGAAGAGCTTGCGTGAAGAAATGCATGGACGTGAAGGAAGCTAGAGTAGTATGCCAGGACAGAAATGTGTGGCGACAAATAGTTTGTAAACAGAGTGACAATAGTGTGAATGGCGCCTGAAACAGAGACTTTGGATACTAATGGGCCCAAGTGGGGAACCATACATAACAATTTTGTGAGGTTCCTCACTTGGGGTGATCGCTAGAGAGATTGATCAGCAACCTGTGTCGGAGCACTGTTGCGGAATGAACGTGTCATCTAAATAAATGACACGAGAATTCCAGATCGATCTAAAACACCTATCCCTAACACCTATAAAACTCCTATATACCTTATGCCCATATACCAACCTACTCTATACCTATTCACCTGTTTGCTATTCCCCAACCGAGCAAGTCACGCCTACCCCGAAAAGGAAATGGCTTAATGGTATAATAATAATAATAATAGAGTGGAGTGAAGACATTTTTTTGAAAAAAGAAAATTGGGAAAACAGATGTAAGAAAAAAAATGTTTGAAAAAAAAATTATTTAAGACAAACGTTGGTGCTTATGCTCTTTTGTCTGAGGGGGGGGGGGGGCCAACGAAACCCTAAAAACAAAACTTAAATCATTAAAAGATTTGTTCAAGTTTAATCTAAATTTATTTCAAGAAGATACCAACACCAGTGTTTAAAGTTACCCAGTGTCTAAAGTACTTCATCTCGATAGTGCGCATGCGCAGTTTTTCATCATTGCTTAAAGCAAGCTTTCTTCAAACTGCGCATGCACGAAAATTGTTCGCACACAGTCTGCTCAAATTAGTTCATTTAGAAATTTTCACTCCATTTTGTCAGAACTCAATGAAAATTGGAAACTTTTTTTCTCTGTCGATTCAGCAAATCAATAACTAGAAATAAATTTTTTCATTGAATTCCCAATTGGGGTGTTTAACCCTTTGCGGGGCAGTGGGACATATACGTCCCACCTGTTTATCATCAATAATTTGGATATTTTCCTACTTCTTCCTTGCATTCTTTCGTAATTTATTGAATGTTTGAGTAGTTGAGGTTCAAATATTGATATTTTCATAGATGAGAAATCAATATCTTCATTATGTTCATAATTATAAACAAATTACTTTCAAAAAAAGCCCCTTTTTACGGATAAATTTGGTTGTAGGAAAATAAGCCCCATAACATGCTCAAGTCATGGTGGGATTCTATGTTTTTTGAGTCGTAGTTTCCGAATCTGGAGTCAGATTTTTGAAATTCAAAATGGCTGAACCAATATGGCGGCTATTTTGAGTCAAATTTGTGGTTTTTTTGTTCAATCGGCGAAAAACCGGATTATGGGGGTTTTTGAGGTCGCTGATTACGATTCTGATATCAAAGACACAAAATTCAAGATGGCCACCATATTGTATCCGCCATCTTGAATTTTGTGACTTCGATATCAGAATCGTAATCAGTGATCTCGAAATCCCCCACACATCAGGTTTCTCGCAGATGGAGCAAAAACACCATAAATTTGACTGAAAATAGCCGCCATATTGTATCTGCCATCTTGAATTTTGTGTCTTTGATATCAGAATCGTAATCAGCGACCTCAAAAACTCCCATACATTTGGTTTCCCCCGATTGAACAAAAAACCACGAATTTGGCTCTAAATAGCCGCCATATTGGTTCCGCCATTTTGAATTTCCGAAATCTGACTCCGGAATCGTAATTAGCGACCCCAAAAACCTTAAAATCAGTTATGACTTCCAAAATTCATCCATCAGAAAAATATGCCCCTCAAAGGGTTAATTACCGGCCATATCGTCAAGAAAACCTACACTTCAAGCAAAAAAATGTCCCTCGATTTTTTTGGAACCTAATAATATTTTTCAATCTAACTTTTCACGCCTCAATTCAGCAATTACGTATATAGAATAGAGTGCAAGTATTTCTTGGTTTTAAATAGACAATTGGATTTTTAGGAACGTTTTTGTCGCCTAATACATTTTCAAAATTCCACTGTGCATTTTTGGAACGCCTCCTTTCATTTATGAAAAAGGACAGCATACTTTGATTGGATAAGAATTCTATTAGTGGAATGGAAAATGGAGCAATGAAAATTTTACTTTAATAATAAGTAAATCGACTCAGAATTTACCAATGCTTACTAGAGTATTAAAATTCCAATGTTTCGAAGAATTAAAACAAAACGAGTAAAAACTAGTATCGTATGACAATTCGAGTCGAAGGTTAGATTCGTCATTCTCTAACCTAATTCCGAACGTTACTTACCGTAGGTATTAGGCAATTCATCACTGATACTGGGTCTAGGTCCTTTCCAGGCTGAGAATACTAATTCGGTTTGCCTATGGTTCTTTCCAATCAAATCATATAGTGATAAAGTAATTATTAATTGAGAAAAACCTTTTTTTATTCAATCGGTGTCTCGTGGTTGGTGAATATCTTGAATATTCAAATTCAAATTTCGCATAGCAGATATCTCAATATTAAGGCACTTTTACACCTTCCGTCAATCGGTCATCGACCAACCAACATATCGAAATATCCATTCACACGTCCGCGAAATTCAGTGAAATCTAGTAATATTTTAGTAATCTTTCAGTGAGTTTCAGAAGATAACTAAAATATTAGTAGATTCAACTGAATTTTCCGAAGCTGTGAATGGATACTCCGATATTACAAGATTTGCTGTTATCTTGGCACTTAAAAAAAAAGATTTTTACAAATAAATATTGGGTTATTACCGTGTTTATTTAATATATGGAATATGCAAATTGAAATAAGAATCTATTAGACGTATTTTGGAAAGCGCTGTGAAGTAACACTTAAAACACGATCAAGTGTCTATTATTTTTAGAGGCGTTGTGAAATTGTGGTGGTTATACGTAACTTGAATTTCACGGGAGGCGCGATACTGAATATGATTTTTTTTAACGTACAAGTGAGAGGCATCAACCTTACCGCTCGTACGCCAATGCCGTTGAAAATGCGCGTTAGAGCTGCTACGAAGCTCGGGTTAATTGACGAATAAAAAATTAGAAACTTGGACCGACAGCCATACTGAAAAAGGTTCGCTCTTTCATAATCCAGGAGAATCGACTGCAACAGCCAAATGCATCGACGCCCATACATTAATCCTGTAATTTAAGCACACGTGGCTGGTCGGACATCGATTTTTATAGTATTGAATTCTATGTTCTGAAATCAAAAATCAAATTAGACTGCCGGTCTTACGTCTTTCCTACAATTAAATTATAGAATTGAATATTTAATGTTATCGGATTTCAAACATCAGTTCCGTAAAACTAAACACTACCAACAACCGATGTAAGCCGCTCTCAAAGGGCTTCTAAGCGAGCGCTGTACATATATTAGCTTTGAGCACTGATAGGTTAGATCCCCAACAGCCGTTCCATTTTTCAATAACTTATGCTCACTCGCTTGTTTGTCTTTCCTATATTAAAACAGAGGCTTGAATATTATATCAATTCAAATTTATTGTCTGAAGGTACTGATACTAACTTTAAATTCGAAAAAAGAACGAATTGCAATTTGAATTTCACGCCAGAATCATAATGCCAATGTCAGACATAACCACGTTGTGATATTAAAAATACAATATATTTTTTTATTCAGCAGTATTCGGTTTTTTTAAGCAAGTTTTTTTTAGATTTGAATGCTAGACCTTTGCTAATGTGTCCCTACTTAAACATAATCTCTCAATTTGAGCGCAAAGCTTAAATTGTGTTTTGGTTTAACTTAGGAGTAATCAGATTCCTAAAATTTGATATCGTTTTTCTATATTTGAATGTACAATTCATTGGAATTGTCTTTGACTTTTTACTGCAATCAAGTCTGAAATTTGATTGTGTGGCGATAAAATGATTTGAGAAGACACAAAGTGAAATTAAAGCCCACGAGGGAATGAGTGTAGTGCGGTTTTCAGGGGGGCATATTGCAAGCATTGTGGTTTTGTCGAGTGGTAGGAAGTAAGTACATTTATTTCGAAAGGCTGGTTCTCGATAGACTAAATCCCAACGTTGGTCGCTGGGTTATCTGAGTTCTGCGTGCCATACTGCTATACGGGTTGACATCGGCCGAACAGTGAAAGCTGCCCCCGATTCCACCACCAACACAACGTTCAATCAAAGATCAGGTGATCAGCCTCGAGTCCCTTTCAACCGGTTCCTATAAATCTAATATTGTAGCTGTGAAGCTCACTTTATATCCGACTAAGTGCTCTCTCGATCAATTTTATTTTTAAACCCATTTATTTTCCCAACCTTAAATTTCAATTTGAATTTCGCGCCATAGCTCATAACCTAATTGATAACATAATGAGGTATTTTCACTTTCTTGAGTGCTGAGCGGAAAACAATAGACCAAATGAATGGGACAAAACTTTATTTTTGTAGTATCTTCGTAATGAATAATAATTATTATAATTTTATTATTTCAATAAATAGTTCTTACAACGTAAAAACTTATTTCAAAATACACTTAAATAGAAAAAAATAGTTTTTACTAAGATCTTAAGAAAATAGTGTTAGCCGGTTGTTGAAGCGAAAATGCCTAATTATGTATTTCAGGTTGGGTTTGGGAAATCCAAGATGTCTGCCCGAGAAAAATGAATTTTCACCATAAGTGTATTTGGACATTGGAAATTTTTCTACTCTCTTAAAATGAACCAGTGAAATCTCACTGATTTCCAGTGAAATCTCACTGCTTGAAATAGCCAAAAGTGTGTCACTGACAATCAGTGAGAATTCACTGGTTCATTCAGTGAAGTTTCGGCACTGGTTTAATCAGTGATGTTCACTGGTTTCTCAGTACCAGCAGCCATTTGGTCGTACGCCTTGTTGTCTGTCAGCTGTTTAGGTATGGCACTTATCATTTATCGCACTTTTGTGCTAACAGTTATAAAATTATCTTTTAAAAACCTCACTTTATTCTCACAAAAAAAAATGAAGGCCGGGCTGCAATATAATGGGATATAATATGTTGCGCCTAATTGTGGAAAGACCCGTCATTATCTCAACGTGTCGCGTCGCTCAAAGTCAAACCCAAGTGGCCAGGCTCTCCCACTATCAAGCGGAAGATATTAAATCCCCTACTTATTGCAGCCAGGCGCCAAATATTTATAAAACAAACACTGGTACACAATAAGGTTAGATTTCAGTCGAGAAATGCCAAAAGACCAGACCGGCGACGCGCGCGTACCAGACTACTGGAGGTTCATGTCTTGTCCGCGTGGAGCGTTATATCACTGGTTCAATCTATCATTTAGCGGCACTGGTAGAATCAGTAGCGCTATTTTAGTTGAATCACTTACTGGTTCATCCAGTCGTGGAAAAATGACTGGTTCACCAGTGATAATTCAAAATACTGATTCAACCATTGGCAATTTCACTAGTTCTGCTTAAGACAGTATGTGCTTCTACCGGGGCTTCGGTGATTCGGAACAAACCTTAAACTGTAGGTCCCCTCAGAAAAAGCTGGTGTCGTACCAAGGTGAGGCTCCATGTCGAGGGGCCTAGTCTTGGGGGTCATAGCCGATTTTGAGAAGACTCGAAAAATGAGTCAGCACTCTTCTTGCGCTTGGGGGCTCCTACAGGGGGCACCACGCTCCATGGTCGCTGGCCGAATTCAAGTAATGAACAAACACACACACACACAAACATTTACATACCAGGATAGTGCTTCGAATCTGTGCATCTACCTGATGACCTCAGAGGGTTCGCTCCGTCCACCCTAGCCTGCTAGGGTGGCTGCCGAATGGCAGAGTGGGTAAGGATCACTTTGCCTGATTAAAAAAGGAGGACGTCATTTACTCATTTACTGTGCGATAGGTATGCCTGGCATCTGAGAGGTATAATCTCAGAACGTTGATAACAACGAAACCCACCGAGATCCAAAAACACTCGGCGAAGGATGGCCGGATTCGGAGTACTGCCTTAACCCGACGTCATGGGGGTGGAAAAGTGTTACACGGTCGTAGGGGTGGGTCATATAGACCCGCTTGTTAGATTTGAATTGTACCCGTACTTTATTAATAAAAAAGGTAATATGTATTCCGGTTTATTTTTTTAGGTATTCATGTTAATAAATAAAAGAGAAATATCTTATAATATTATGTTTTAATCATATTAATAATGACCGTTCGAGATCATCCCGAGCCGTTGCTATTGAGCATGGACGAGAGGGGTCGCAGTGGCGGGGGGTAGAAGCACTTCTGCGACAATTTGCGAGCTGAAACTCATATGTATACACAATGGCGCAAAATTGTTACACCAAATTCTGAGAAGAAGAGCAACGGATATGGCACAATAGGCTTTGTAGCTTGAGCTCCAGGGGTAGGACCCCCCCCCCTCCTCCCCCCGCCTACATTAAAAATACAAATACGATAGCTTTTTAAAAATTAAAAATAATATCAAAATACCCTTATGGTGAAAAATAATTTTTTTCCAAGTTGTAAAAAGAAATTAAGTTTCTTCCGATGCAATCGGTATTATTGCTTCGTCCTTGGCGTACAGGCATCTAGCCAGCTGACGTCACAACATGAAATACCTTATCTCCAAATCACTCCAAATGACAATTCTTCGTGGTGCGAAATTTAAATAACATTTTTTTTTAAATTGAAGAATGAACATGATGGAAATCCTGTACCGGAAAATAAATATCTCTTAAGTGTTCTCTTCTGAATCCACTGTTACAAAATATGTTTTTTCGTCTCGGATGGCATCTAGATTGACAAGATTGGAAAATAGTGAGCTACGAAAGGTAGAAAGTAATTAATTGTTTTCGTCTTTCAAAAAATGGTTGCTTCTGGTCCTCTGTCCCTTTTTCTCAAGCCTGCACGTGTACGGAAGATTCGACTAAGCGATACATAAATTAATCATGTGAAATGACCCAGGAACTGAATACTCTTCGTTGTCCTTAACTGTGAAATTTAAATAAACCGGGCTTAATTCAATTTTCATGTTGAACTCATCCGCGACTTGACTTCTTTAAAAAAATCGTTACAAAAGCACATTAATAACTTATTTAGTACCTTATATTTTTTAAAGCAACTCTAAATTTTTCAAACTCGACGTACCTTGGATTAATGTCTGTTTAAAAAAAGCCAAATTAACAAGCGTAGTTAGGTGCTAAAAAAAATTGGGGAAACAGATCTTCAAATCTCATGGCAAAGCCAGCCCGCTAACATATTGCAAAACCGGCTCTCTTTGAACGAAAAAGGAAGGACTTTAATGGCGGGCTCGCTCGATGTACTCGATCTTGCGAAAGCAGGAATATCCGCGAGCTCGAGTTGCCAACTATACAGACACACATGTACG
>CAKNXH010029330.1:0-40240 GCA_932178445.1 Andricus quercusramuli | reverse complement strand
TATTACATAAATGTCTTTAAGAAATATGTAAACAAATTTTATTCGTTGAAACTGACTCTTATCGAATGTAAATACTTCCGAAAGATAAGCTTGCAGCCTTCAACCTAACAGAAGACGACAATATAATATATTATATAAGCTTATGAGGCACTAGTGTATTCAATGGTTACATTTTTAATCAAATTCCTCATTAGTACATTAATTAGTCTGTCCTCTGATTAAAAAAGATGAGGCTTCTTCGTACTTTGGTCTTATCCTTGGCTGTAATTCTCAATTCTATTGGTGAATATAATTATATAAAATATCTCTAATTTTACGTGATTTTTTTTCTATCTGCACGCAAATTAGAATTTCGTAATTCTATGTAATCTTTACAGAGCAATTTTACACGTGCCCAACTGTGCTCATATTTCGGTCAACGTAGAACATTTCAAAATGGATTGTCTGATAGGTTTTGCGATATATTAAAAAAAATGTAATGAGTTGTACTGTCTCCAAATATTCCCATGACTAAATTTCCTCGTATGTGATCAAATATCCTATTCTTTTTACAACAATGGTTTTTGAATATTGATGAGATGTAAGGAATTGGCGCACGCAGCAGATTATAAAATGTTCTAATAATAATCCCTTCAACAAATACTTAAAAAATACAACATTTTTATTAAGATTTAAGAATGTGATTTTTTATTGTTGGCAAAATGTGCTAATTTAAATATTGGTTTCCATATTAAAAGAGGATTCATGAAATTGCTTTGGAATATCAAATTTAGGAATTCTGAACTGTAAATTTTTTACTCTCTATTATTTTTATTCCGAAAAAAGCATGCAAGGTTAACCACACTTCCAACCTCACTATGGGATTAAAAAACAGTAGGTCTAAAATTAGTCTACTAACTCAAATTATTCCTTTTTCATTGGAAAAATTGAAAATAGAGCAATTTTGGTCTGACACTGTCATCCGTCAGAGACTGGTTGATGGTTTTGTCCTTCGTTCATAATTCAAGTTTCTTTTCATTTAAGCACTTTATAAGTGTTTGATATTATTTATTACTTTTACTCTTTAAGTGATTTTTCATTTGTTCGAATTGCTGAAATGATTTTTAACATTACAAAATCAGCAATAAATATTTTGACTGATGAGGGCTGACATAGCAGCCGAAACGTGACAAATTTTAAATTATACTTGAATGAATTTTTTATTGATTTTGACCTGTCATTGGAGACTATTTCGACACATTTCTACAAGATTATGACTTTATTATTAACAAACTTGCGTCTCATTGCTTTGTCCAGGATTATTTAACTGGCCCCGCTACCTACGAAAATGTCATTTATTTGGGCCTAATATTTAGTGCCTAATTTTTGAAAATTAGTCCTACCAAACTTATAATTTGTGCAACGCCGGAAGTACCTGATTTTTCAAGAAAACACCTGCCACTTTTAAGAAGACAATCACAAAATGTCTTTATGTAAAACAACCTTACAATTTGGATATTTAAAACCGTCACACAAGTCTCCTTACAAAAAATCAAGGTCATGTTGGCAACCCCATAATGATATTTAGCGAACAAATTTCAAAACGTCTTCATGTAAAACAGTTATTAAATGAAAAAATTAAAAATAATAAGACAAGTTACCATCATAAAACTCTAGGTTGTGTTCCGAGCCCTATGATGTTACTTATATTTTAAAATCAATAATAATCAGAGCAGTCACATTTCCAAGAATGTATTAGATGTCTACATCCCCAAAATAATATTCAACGACAACAAAAAAGACCCCTAGCACAATTAACGTGCCGTGTCCTAGCTGCCATTAGCTGAAAATACCAAAAAGTTTTAAAACTGAAACTAATTATATCACTTACTTTTCCAAGACTTCCAGTAGATATTCACATTCCCGAAGTAATGATCAAAAACCCTCCCCTAGCACATTTAACGAACCTTATCTCGGTTGTCTTCTACTAGGTTTGTTTAGGTTAGGTTCAATACGGGCGGGAAATCTATGGAGAACTCCCCTGGCGCTCAAACTATAAAGCCTATTGTGCCACACCCTTACTTCTTCACTCTCAACAGTCGACCCCAGACCTCTTGACGAAGCCTAGTATGTCGACCACCGATCGCGTTTCAATTTCCTATGTTTCCATGAAATGGACCACGAGGGTCTGTTTCCTGAGCCTAGCTAATGTCGGGCAATGTCATAATACATGCAGGGATGTTTCGTCATCCCTGCCGCACCTCCTGCACTCAGTCGTGGGGCTATCCCAATTTTGTGCATAAGATAGTTCAAGTGATTGTACCCTTTTAGGATCCGTACCACTGTCCTTATGTCTTTCTTGGGTAAGCTCAGGATTTCCCTGGCTCTGTCCATCCTATAGGTATGCCCCAGGATGGATTTCGCCTGACGGCAACCCTCGGTTTGTTCCCAGGATTCCCTGTGTTTTGTTCGGATCCAGTTTTCAATGGCCATCCTGACACTGCTAGACGCTATTCCCAGTACCGGTTCCGGTCCTACGAATGCGCTCGCTGTGCCGCACTTTGCCAACTGGTCCGCCTTTTTGTTGCCCTTGATCCCTGTGTGGGCAGGGACCCATATAAGAGTCCCAAACCAGTTCTGATGTTATGTCTGGTTTCCCTATTGCAGTTAGTGTCGCTTGGCTGTCCGAAAAGATCGTGATCTGTCTGCCAGCAGCGCTTTCCTCTATTAGTGTTCCAGCACAGCGAAGGACGGCCAGGACCTCCGCTTGAAAGACAGTAGCATGTCGCTCAAGTGTGATCCCTATCCCTTTCCCTCTCTTACTGTCATAAATTCCTGCTCCTGACCCTCCCTCTCCCTTGAAGTCATCCATATACCAGATTTCCCCCTGGAGGAGCGGGTTACCATTTTCTTTCCACAGATCCCTACTTGGGATACAGACGTGGAAAGCCTTGGAAAAGTTGAAGCGTTTTGTTAGTTTATCTTGCCTCATCTGTAGAATCGGCAGTGTGCTGATATTACTCGGGAGTCTAGTGTGTTTAGTCCCCGGAGTCCATCTATTTGCTCTTGCCAGGCGGCCCATCGCGTGAGCCGCTCTGGCGGTTATCCCAACATGTAGGGGTTCCTCACAGAGCATGAATCTTGTCGCCGCTGCAGGTGCAGTCCTCATTGCTCCATGCAAACCCCTGAATGCTAGCGTTTGTAATCTTCGCAGCCTGTCCTGCATTGTTTTATATTCCGCTCGTGGCCACCAGATCACGGCGGCATGTAGGAGCCTGGGTTTTAAGACAGCAGAGTAGAGCCATGCAAGCATTTTAGGCCCTAACCCCCACTTCAACCCAAAGGCTCTCCTGATTGGTCGGAAATCTTTGGCAGCAGTGTAACCCTCCCTCCCAGGTTTGGGTATGAAGGCCACTCTGCCATCCTTCCATGCCGATGGCACGTGTTTAAGGACTATACTTGCCCTGAATAATTTCGTCAGAGGAGGGACGACAAAATCTATGCCTTTTTGTAAAAGCGCTGGATAAATGCCATCCACCTCTGGTGATTTAAGGGGGCAAAAGGACCCTACGGCCCATTCCACCTTTTTGTAATCAGCGACCTTAGCGGCGAAACTCCAGTCGGCCCTCTCCACCCCCTGGCCCCGGTCTTCCTCCTCTTGGTCGGTTCCGATTCGCTGAAAACCCGGGAACTGAACTTCCATCAGGTGATTCAGTGTTGCTTCTTCTTCCTCGGCAAACTCACCATTATCGAGCCTTATGAGCCCGAGGCGAGCTTTCGGATTTTTCCCTAGAATCTTGTGAAGCTCCGTTGTTTGCGGAATGTTTTTCGATACCTCGCAGAAGCTCCTCCAATCTTCCTGCTTATATTGCCTTATATTTTTATTGTATTCGCACTGGGCCTTCTTATAGATGTCCCAGTCCGAAGTCAATTTAGTGCTATTTGCCCTATTGCACAACATTCTTGTCTTTCTACGAAGTCTCTCCAGGTGGGTGTTCCACCATTCTGCTCCCTTCCTAGACTTGATAGTGCTTGTAGGGCAATTGTTCTCATATGATGTTGTCAGAGCCCTTTGCAGAAAATCCGCGGCGTGCTCCAACTCGTCAATGGTACCATAACTTGTGGGGAATTCCGCAGGCCTCCCTTCGAGTTCCTCTTTATATGAGTCCCAAAGTGTATTTCTGGGGTTTATGATATTAGAAACCACCGGTTGTCCTAGGGCTAATCGGAACACTATGTGTTTGTGATCCGAAAGAGACTTCTCATCGGCGACTCTCCAATCAACTACCCTGCTCCTCGGTGCACCTGAACATAGAGTCAAATCGAGAATCTCACTCCTGTTCTTGGTCTGGAATGTGGGAGTATCACCCCGATTCAGTATCTTTAGCTCTGTGCCTGCTACGTATTCAATTAAATCTCTCCCTCTGTCATTGATGTTTGTGCTTTCCCACACCGTGTGGTGAGAGTTAGCATCACAGCCCAACAGAGGAGGAATCTTATTCTCCTGACAATACCGAATTAGAGCCTCCACCTCTCTGGGAGGCGGAGGTCCCTCGGCATCACCAGGGAAATAAGCCGAAGCAATAAATACCTCTAGTCTTTCTCCGCTACTGTCCTGAGTCTCACCTTAATAACGGTGAGATCTCTGGAGAACACATCAGTTTATCTACCACGACGACGGATAAGCACGCTAATCATGATTCAGAGCACTCCCAGTGGGCCGCAGGAGAAACCGATCATTGTTTTTTTCTCGGTGTATCCTTCACACAGTCTATTTTCTCCACCGAGGCGTATTCTATTTCCGCCCTATCACCTTTAACTAGTGAGTATTCCCCTATTTGCCACACTGCACTGGGACGCGCCGCGTATGGTTTACAGACTTCGACTGCCATCTCAAGTTTCAGAAACAACATATTACTGATT
Organism: Andricus quercusramuli; assembly: GCA_932178445.1. Lineage (NCBI taxonomy): Eukaryota > Metazoa > Arthropoda > Insecta > Hymenoptera > Cynipidae > Andricus > Andricus quercusramuli. Next base: position 35,338 of record CAKNXH010029330.1, on the reverse strand, counting down.
ACAATAATATTTATACATTTCAGGTGAAGAAAGATCTTTGGGAGATGCTGTGATAGTGATTGAAAATATAAGTTAGAGGACGATGCTCTTATATCAAGATAACTGTCTTTCTTTTTCTCTGAGTAATGTCTAAAACATTAGATAAAAAAAATGAAGGGACGAAATCCATCTTTCCAATTTTTTTAACATATTTTGTAGAATTTATAATTATATAAATATAATTTTTTTTAAAGAAATTTTAAAGTTTTAATGAAATATGTAAGCAAATTTTATTCCTTGAAACTGAGTCTTATCAAATGTAAATATCTCAAAAATATAAACTTGACGCCTTCAACCTAACAGATAACGAATATAGTGTATATTATATAAGCTAATGGACCACTAAAATATTAATTAGTTAAAATGTTGATCCAATTCTTTTTGAAAACATTGATGAAGCTTTTTTACGGGTTGAAAAAAATGAAGATTGTCTGTACTTTGTTTTTATTCTTGACCGTTATCTTCGATTCTATTGGTGAATATAATAATATACTATATCTCTAATTATAGATTAAACATTTCAATCTTTACGCAAAGCAGAATGTTTGCGGTGTAATCGGTACGGAGAAATTTTACTGGTGCCCAACTTTGCTCTTCCTTGACCTCACAGATAGAACTCGGGGTTTCAGAATGTTGCAAACAGTTGACAACTACATTATGTAGCAAATGAAAACTGCACCTTGTGCAACGTTTTGCTGTAATTTTCTAGATAAATTTGATACTTGGGCATTTTTGCAGCACTAGTCCACCCATACACGTTTAAATTGCGACGTTTACAGATGGTAAACTGCCAACTAATAAATTATTTCTGGAAAATTTAAAGTAGTTTATACTTTTTTGAAAATGATTGAATGCTTCTAATATTTTTATCAATACGGATCATTCCAGAATATATTGCCTGATTGGCGTTGCGATCTATTAAAAAAAGTTAATGAGGTAATATTATCTCCCGATATTCTTAGGATTGAATTTCCTTATATATATGATCAGATATCCTATTCTTTTTAAAGAATGGTTTTTGAGTATTGATGAGATGTAAGAAACTGGTAGATGCAGCACATTACAAAATGTTTTAAGAATGAATCCTTTCAATATAAATATTTCGAAAATACAACGTATTTATTTACATTTGAGAAGGTCCCTCGGCCACCGACGAAAATGCAAATTGTTTAGGCCTAATATTTAGCGCATAATGTGCTAAAACTTGTACTACCGAAATTAGAATTTGTGTAACACCGGAGTACCTGATTTTTCAAGAAAACATTGTTAAGGCCAACGAAATATTTCACCAGCCCAGCGATAATTCAAATTCAACTTTACGTGGACCCAATTTTTTTTACTTAATTTATGCGAATTCGTGCAACCACATTCAACCTTTGTGAACCACCCCCTTTTTGGAAAATACCAAAATAGAACAGGAAAATATTTGGCCTGCCCAGCCATTATCCAAAATCAATAACACCCAAAAACCATCCCTGGTACTTTCAACAAAACAATTACAAAATTTCTATGTAAAACTACCATATAATTTTTTTATTAAGAACAGTCACACAAATCTTCTTAGAAAAAGTCAAGGTTATGTTCGCAACCACATAATAATATCCAGCAACCCCAAAAATTCACCCTTAGCACATCTAACAAAACCTTCAGACTCTGGTTGATACGACCATGAACGGAGAAACGCCAGTTGTTAGGGGCGACTGTCGTTTGTATTTTGTTTTGACTGCAATATAAATAAGTGATTATTGTTAACAAAACGTCTCAGCCTCGACTGCCAGAGTCTCTTGCGCACTACTAGGGAATCCCAGAAGAATTCCATTATTCGATGCGAGGTAGTATTCAGGAAAGTACTATGTGCAGAGCTCTCATATTTAGGATATATATTTATATTTATATTTAACCAAAGAAGATGATAAAATTTTTAATCAAATATAGTTTAATTTTCAACTAAAAAAGATTAATTTCCAACCCTCGGTTGTATATTTGAATGTTCAGTTACAAAATTGCTGTTTCACCCAAACGAATCGAGTTTTCAAGTACAATTTTTTAACGAAATGGTTGAATACTTTACCAAAACAGATAAAATCTCATAAAGAAAATTGTTGAATTTTCAACCAAGAAAGATTCTTCAGTGAAAAGTGAAACAAATGTCAACCAAAATGCTCAATTTCTAAGTCAAGAAGGCGAATTTTCAACAAAAGCGTTGAATCTCCAGGCAAGAAGAATGTCTGTCCAAAAAAAATGTTGAATTTTCAACAAAATATTTAACTATTCACGCGAACATACAAATTTTTCTCAAAAAAAATGAATTCTCCACAAAAAATATCATACGCTTTTGAACCAAAAATCATTAACGTTTGACCAAAAGAATTTGGATTTTTAACCAAAGAAACGAATTTTCATCTAAAATTATGAATCTTCACCCGGTGAGCTTAAATTTTCAGTTAGAAAAATAAATTTAAAAAAAATATGAATACTGAACTTTGGAAATAATTTTTTCCTTTTGGAAAGTGTGTGATCCGATAAATAATCCGAAATGTTGTGAAAGCGTTGCATATCATTTTGATCCAATTTCGGGAAAAAATTAATAAACTGGCATTTTGTGTGTGGTAATAGAATGTAAACAAACATATGTAAAATATTTTTAATGACTTTGTATAAAGAATAACATAACCTCAAGTTTTCTGTGACATGCAGAATTGGATAAAAACGTTCCAAACAGTTGACAAATATATTGACAATTATAACAATCACATGTGCAGCTCATGATATACCAACACACGATTGTATACATTAGGAAAAATGTAATCCTCTGTTTCTTGTTGCAGAATTTAGTTCAGAATTTGAGTGTTTGCCTAATGGCGCGCCCTTACCTGATGTTCCTCGCCGCGGACCTTTTTCTTCTTCTTCATCTCCTGACAGACATTCTCCTGCCAGACCACGTCCTTCTGTTGGGTCACCTCCACCTGCCGAGCCACCTCTTCGTGCCAGGTCCAAGTCTCCTCCTGCACAGCCAAGTTCTTCTCACGTACTTGGATATAAACTTGAAGAACTTAGATTTCTCCGGCTCATTCTCCTCAACAATACGAGCCGAGTATTCGAACTTCGAAGATACATTTTTCCTCCTGAAAAACTAATTCAATTAAAAGACAAAAATCAAATACTTAAGTACATGCCAAATGCAGAACAAATTGTATTATCCACGTCCAGTAGTGACGTCTGTGCGATATTGAACAAATTATCAAACAAACAAACGATTCTTCGTGGAATATATAGATCTGATTCCGATGCTCTTGTGAGGTCAAAACGGGTGAAAATAAACATGGACAGCGGCGCGGTTGAAGTATTGACCACAGAAGAAGTCGCGGAATGTCCAGTAGGCAAAAATAGTCCAATCCGAAAGAGCTTTAGAATAGAACATGTGTCATCCACAATATTTCAAACTGGTAACAAATAGACAAAGAAAAAATTGCGCGTGTCTATCAGACCTCCCGCTTTCCGCTCGGGCTTTATGCTTACCCTGCTTTTATACATAACCCTTTCAAAATTAAAGTTCAAAGTAGTAATAATATTAATTTTTGTGATTTTCAATTCCTTTTTCTGAATGTCTGCTAGACTATAAAGGGGAAATTTTTGAAAAAACTTGTCGGGTCCGTGCTATCTTATCGCATGAGAATGCACCTACGCCATCTTGCACACTCAATAAGTGTGATCAGACACCATCTGATTGAACATCTTCAAGAAGTGAATATAATATTTTATTTTACATTCAAACGATCAGCAAACTAAGATATCACATTCTCCACCCCAACAACATCCTCTACCACATGCACACCACCACCACATTCATTACTACCGCTACATGCACTATATTCTCGACCACCACATTCTCCACCACCGATCCATCTAGCACTTAAGGTTATATTCACTTATAGAAACATGTGAGTGAAAAGTACCTGAATAAGGTGAAGGTGAAAAAAGACACAAGCCAAAGCGGAACTCAAACTGAAGAAGCTGTGGAGGCTCCCACTACCCAACTAGGGAAGCGTGAGACAGAGCCTTCAATCAGTCCCGTTGAGACAAGCGACGTCAGACAGAGGGTCAAGAAACAGAGGACCCGCACTACCATTGTGGCGTTCTCGACTCTGAAGAGCGAGGATGTGGAAGAGATTGCTTCTGCATCAAAAACCAGTAGAAAGAAGGAGTCCAAAAGGAGAGCTCGACCCAAGGCGGTCTTGATATGGTCGGCCGAGGGTTCGAGCTACGCCGAGGTCCTGAAAGACCTAAAAAATAAGGTGAAGCCGCACACGCTTGATGTCAAAATCAAGGTTGTCAAGCAAACCCGACATGGAGAAATTCTGGTAGAGGTTGGACCGGCATGACAACGGAGCCGGAAGAGTGGAGGTTGCTGTCCGAAACCACTTCGGTCAAGCAGCGAGCGGAGTTATAAAAGTTAACTTGACGACGAAGGCCTTCGGAGGTAATCCAAAGGCCTCTGTCGAGATGAAGGAGGAACTTGCGTCGAGGCTTCTCCGCACGGGATACTTCAAAGTGGGGAGGGTGTCCTGTCGCGTGCGGAAGAAGACAGAGACCTGAAGGTGCTACCTCTGCCTAGGCTTTAGCCACATGGCTGCGGGCTGCAGGGGTCCAGGAAGGACAAAGGCCTGCTGGAGGTGCGGCAAGGAGGGACATAGGGCTGCGGCGTGCGAAAGAACTTGGTTGAGTTCATTTTTAATAGTGGTGTTGACGTTCTTCTGTCTAAATCCCTTCGATCTCAGGTATCGAAGGGATAGAATCGTCGCTTGGTCGCTGTTCCCACCTGTTTTAATTTTTCTTGCCTTGATAAGGGTGCTGTGTGAGCACCGAAACGTTGGTGAATACTTTGCATGCTTTTTTATTGTAATTTGATAATAATAAAAATAAAGAAGACGAAAGAAATAAAAAACAGAAGGAAGGCGATTTGGTTGGTTGCCTTCTCATTTTTGTTTCCTCTTTTTTATTTTTGTCCGAAGAAACAAATTTTTTATTTTTGTTTTTTAGGAATTGCAATAGGATCATTTTGTGGTGGTTGTGCAAATTTTATCGTTGAATTCTTATTTTATTTTCAGGAATTCTATATATTGACTTGATTATTGGACGCTAAATGGGATTTTGAATTTGATTTCAGTCTGATTTATAATTCTTCAATTTCATTTTTAGAATAACCATGTTCACCACAGCCGAATGTGCCATGAAGTCTATATCGATCTGAACCATGCCTAGCATATTTTCCAGATTAGACGCTGCTTCCGATAGGTAAAATTCAATGTCATTTGAATATTTATGATATTTGCAGAACTTCAACTCGCCACCTAGATCAGAAGTATAAATATTGAACAAAGTGAGCGTACGAAATTTTTGTGAAGCCGGAAAAAATCTGGATTCTTTTTCCTTGACTGAAACGGCGACCCTGTATACCTATTTGTTAAGACTCGTTCGGATTTAAGGAATACATTCTTAACACTTGTCTCGCGCTTCGCCCTAAATTAAAGTGTGCCTGAAATGCTAAATTTCCTATGTTATATGAAACTCTGTTATATTAAATGTATCTATTACTAATTTGTGTACCTCGGACTAGAAGTGCTAATTGGTATATTGCAAAATAATGTTAAATTTATATTCATTATCATTATTTTATTGAAGTTACCCTACGATTTTGCAATAATTAAATAATTTCCCGTCTGACTTTTTTAACATGTTGGAACAGGTCCTAACATCAATATTGAATTGGCTTATTCTACTTCATGAACATGTCCTAGGAATGCACTCTTATTAGATACGCAGGGACTGCTCCTATTTAAAAATAAATATGTATTCATAGTGAAAGAAAAGGCTTCCGTTAGGCTTTCTTATTTCGAGTCAGATGAAAAATTTTAGGCTTCAGTTTTTAAAGTTTTGTATTCAAAATAATTCCAATTTGAATTCTCTAATTAGAAGTTCAGTTTTATTACTTCAAATCAAATTATTTGGAACTTCAAGACTCTGAATATTTTAATTTTAATGACCGTGCAAAATTTATGTGAACCAGAAAACAATCAGTATCTTTTTGCCTCGATTAAAACTCGATTATGTTGAATTCTATTATATGGACTGCGTATGTTATTAGTTTCTGTTCCTTTGAATAGAACTGCTAATCTATATATTGCAAAATAAATTTAAAATTTTATTTTTGATTATTATTTTATTTTAATTCCCCTAAGAAATCGATACGTACAATTTTTTCGATAAATAAAGAATTGCCCTTATTAGTTTTTTAACATGTGCGACTTATAATAAACATAACTACATAGGAAACCAAAAATTTATTTCTGAAGTATCAAAGTGATGAGAATAAATAATATAAAACATAGTATACAAATTTGAAAAATCTCCCATTTTATGTTTTACTTACAATTATATTAATAAAAACATATTTAAAAGTCCCTTAAATGAACAACTGAAAAGATGAAAAATAATTCTAATTTTTTGTCGAAAATTCTTGTGACTAATAATGCGGGCAGCTCCCAAATTGCTACGATGCTATTACAGAAACGAAATTATGGAGGAAAAACTGTGAAAATATTAAATGATGCAAAAATAAATAAGTGAGTTAGCAAGCGAAATTTTTCTGAATTAAAAAATTTGAATTATGCCGGGGACATTTATGGAAAAAAATAAAAGCAAAGCAAGTAGAGCAATATGCATAGGTACATAGAATTGTTAACTGACCCCTGAATCTTGTTCTTTTCCTTGTTCCAAAAATAATTGCATAATTTTGTTTTATTCTAAAAGACGTTCAAACTGTAGTTTTGTGAACCCAATCAGACCCTAAAGGATTGAAAATTTAACGAACGTTAATTTCAGAAAAATACTCTTCTCTTTGTAGGGGTTGAAATATTATATTCTGCATCACGAAGATTTTATCGCAACTCCTTTGATCTTCTAGTGCTTGAATGACTTTACAAGATAATGGGAAGGGACTTCAAGTGCCACAACAAGGATGTGTGATTTTTTTGGAGCGTTAGAAAAGAAGTCAGCTTGAGTGATCGGAGGGGGTGTGGGCCATTTAAAATGCCAAAGAGTGAGTGGATGTGAACTACACCCTCTTTACCGACTTACGTCGAACCCCTTTTCCAACGGCTAAGAAATATCTGAAAATTAATTTATGTCATTTTCCTCGAAAAATATTAATTATAGAGAAAGTTATAAGTATGAGAAGTATGTGTTTTGACGAGATATACAACTTTTATGGAAAACTTTTCTTTCAAAATCAATCGTTTTAGAGATTTTGTGAAAAAACTCATTTTAAAAAAAGTCAAAATTATTAATAACTTGATTTATATTGATCTGCGTCAAAAATCCTTTTACTGCTTTCAACTAGGGTATAAAAGAAAACCCTAGCCAAGAATTAAGTCATTATTCTTGGGTGAAATTTTCGGAAGTATAGCCGATATCGGTTAGTAAAGAATCTACCTTACCGTCTGGTGGCATGTCAGCACAAACACAAGCAATTAGCGTCTGTCGGTAAACGACCAGTCGCTGGTAAAGTGTCGTTTAACTCAGTTCTAACGGAAGGTTTTATCAAATTTCTTTAGTTGAAACTGACTCTCATCAAATATATCAAATATGTATATATAAATATCTCAGAAGTAAAAACATGAGGCCTTGAATCTGATAGATAAGGACTATAGAATGGATTATATAAGCTCATGACTCATTAGAATATTCATTAGTTACACTGTTAACAAAATTCTTCATTAAAACATCAATTAGGTTCATCTCTGATCAGAAGAGATGAAGTTTATCTGCACTCTGGTTTTATCCTTGACCGTTATCTTCGATTCTATTGGTGAATATAATAATGTAATATATCTCTAATTTTAGGTGAATTTTTTGATGGCTTACTCATATCAGCCCAACTATGCATATCCGTGTCCTCACCGAATCATTCGTGCACGTCTAAATTTCGACGTGCACAGATGGGAAAATGCCAAATCTGCACGCTTACAGGTAGATCACTTTCAACTGTGCACGTGAACATATGGTAGCCTTCTACCATTGGGGGGGTATATATTCGAGGGTGGGGCACTGCCACAGTTTTTGAGTAATCGGCACCAAATTTTGCATGCAAATTTTTTCGGATCCCGAAAGGTCGTAAAGCCAAAAAGGCAAATTTTTACCAAGAGCGTGGAATCTTCAGCCAAAAAGAATAACTGTCCAACAAAACTTTTCAAATTTTTGAAGAAATATTTAAATTTTCTGCCGAGTAATAAGATTCTCAATAATGAAAAATGAAAAAACGTAATAATAGATTTTTCAACCAAAAATAGTTCTAGAAAACTTCAAGATTTCAGGCTTGAGGAGAAGAATTAAAATTTTTCTGTGTAGAGCTAGAATTATCTATGACTCTTGACTGCTGCTACTCATGAAAATTCACGACAGGCAATTGATCTTGAGAATCGGATCATTCTGATACCCCATTTTCTGGTCGAATACAAAATTCTAAATATGTATAAAAGCTTTGCATATTATTCTGACCCAACTTCAGGATGAAATTAATAAACTGGCATTTTCTAACTGTATAAATAGTACGTAAATAATCATATTGAAAAATAATTTCAAAAATAACATAAAAAAGATAACATAACCTCAAGTTTTTTATGACGTGCATAATTTAAAAAAAAATATTTCAAGTCGTTGGCAAGTATGTGGACAACTACAGGGTTGGCCATTTAAACTGGAAGCATCGGGCACCCCTATAGCTTTGGAAGCTCTATCAGATCGACTAATGACATATCGCGTTGGAAGCATCAGTCGAAGGAGATTTATACTATGGAACCGTACACTCCAAAAGAACGCGCTGAAATTTTTCAGCTCTACATTCAAAATAACTTCTCAATTATAAAAAGTAAACGTGTTTTTCGTAAAAAAAAGTGAAAATTGCTCCAGGTGATAACACTATAAGGCGTTTATACGCAAAATCTGTGAGAACCGATAGTCTTAGTAATGCCAACCATGCATCCGGACAGCGAAAAAGAAGTTCCAATGAAAATATCGAAGCCGTAGGAGTCAGTGTTGAGGAGTACGCTCAACGTTCTTGGGGACTCCTCAACATTGGCTCCTACGGCTTATATATTTTGATTGGAACGTCTTGTTCCCTGTAAGGATGCATGGTTGGTATTACTAAGACTATCGGGGCTCACCCTTATAGTGTTATCACCTGGAGCACTTTCCATTTTTTTTTTTACGAAACATACGATTAGTTTTTATAATTCAGAAGTTATTTTGAATGTGTACTTCAAGAAAAATTTAATTCTCTGTTTGTTGTTGCAGAATTCAGTTTACATTTCGAGTGTTTGCCTAACGGCGAGCCTATTCCTGGCTCTTCTCGTCGCGGACCACTTTCTTCTTCTTCATCTTCTGACAGATGTTTTCCAGACACGACTCTTTCTCTTGCCATGCCTCTTTCTCCTGCCAGACCTCATTCATTTGTTAGGTCTCCTCCGCCTGCCGAGCCACCTGTTCGTGTCAGGTCCAGGTCTCCTCCTCTCACGAGGCCAACTTTTTCTCGCGTACTTGGATTTAAACTCGAGGAACTTGAATTTCTTCGTCTTATTCCCCACACAAATCCGAACCGAGTATTTGAACTTCGAAGATACATTTTTCCTAGAGATGAACGAATTCAATTGAGAACCATAAGTAATACCTTTAAGTCCATGCCAACCGAAGAGAAAATTGTATTATTGACATCCAATGGTAACGTCTGGGCAATATTGGATAAATTACCAAACAGACAAACAGTTCTTCATGGAATATATAAACCTGATCCTCTTGTTTATTTGGGATCAAAGCGGGTGAAAATAAACATGCACAGCCGCAAGATTGAAGAATTGACCGCAGAAGAAATCGCGGAATGTCCAGTAGGCAACAGAAATCCAGTCCCAAAGAGTTTTACAGTAATACGTGTGTAAACACAATTCTTAACACTGTTATTGAAAAAATTATCAAAAAAGTGCGCGATTCTGTCAAGTCTCCCGCTTTGAGTTTGATCTTCATGGATCGGGAAAACCGGAAAACGATGGAAAATTTTTCGAGCCCACGAAAAACCGGAAAATTCAATTTCGAATAAGTTCGATTTCAATTTTTTTCTTCGTTATGTTCACTTGTTAATTTTTTCAATATTGAAGTTCAGTTTCCAATGCGTAATAATTTTAAAAAATGTTGCTTTGAAGTTTTATGATTTTTAGTCTTCATTTGAAGGCTGCATCAGAAGCAGAATGTTTTGTACAACAACTTAAGCCATCATTTATTAAAATTCAACCAATTTACAAGAAACATTGTGTGAAACAATACTTCTTGCGTTTTTTTTTCAAATTTTTTGTATTCCAGATGATGTTCCTTACATGAAATGACATCATCGTTAATATTATTTTAATTTCTAAAATCATAGGAAATCTGTTTTCTTAGAAATATGATTTTTGACCTGACCACTACACTACACTAATTCGGCTGTAGATTGAGTACTAAAAATTCAACAATAATTGGTTTTACTTTATAGATTGAGAACGATTTCCTTTGTCCATTACAAAAAATGTTAGTTTGTGAGGAGAGTTTTTGAATGTTGATGTATAAATAACAATTGAACATCTATTAACATGAAACGATTTGAAATTAAAGTAACTTCTATCAAAAGATGAATTTTCAGCCTAAAAGATGACTTTAACAGGAACAGAAACACTTCAACAGAAATAGAACAGAAAAATAGCAAAATTTTTAATAAAAAATATTATAGTAGACTTGATTATTTACAGGCTTAAAAATGTTTACTGGTATTAAGAATTCAAAAGTCGTTCTCGATCTTCGCGATATTACTTATGCACTTATTTCAATTCGAAATAAATTAGAGGATGGCTGTTATTAAATCAAACATTTTGTCCTTTGTGCTCTTTTTGTGAGACGCGCTGTTTATAAGAATTATTCAGATAGATTCTAAAACATTTTTTATAAATTGTAATTTAAAAAATGGTTACTTTAAATCAAATTTTCTATGAGAAATAGCAATTTTAACAAAAACCCACGAAAAGTATTTTATATCCTTTTTCAGAATAATAACTCAGATATTGTAAAAAAAACGAATTCTTAAAAAAATAGTTAAATTTTAAACCAAAGAGATGAAACTTCAAGCAAAAAAATAAAATTTCAACAAAGTTGTTCTTTCAACAAACTAATAAAATTTTCAACAAAAAAAAACGAATTCTCAAAGAAAAATTTAATTGCTGACATTTTAACAAACAAAAATAATTTTATTTTTTAATAAAAAACTGTTGAATTCAACCAAAATACAAATTTTCAACAAAATAGTTGAATCCTCAACCAAAAATAAAATTTTCACCAAAACAGATGATTTTTAACAAAACAATTGAATTTTCAACAAATAGGACTATTTTTTACCGAAATGATTGAATTTTCAAGAAACTAATTAAATTTTTAGTCAAGAAATAAAGTTTTTAACTTTTGAAATCGCTGAAAAGTTTTTGAAATCTTTTACAACATTTAAACCAAAGGGGAACTTCGAGGATGATTTGAGAATTGTTGGGGTTTCAAAAAGGATTGGACTAACGACTTGCAGTTTTACAACATAAAGACGGATTTTCTATTGAAAAGTTGATTTTTTAGCCATCTTCAGATTTGGGGCATTATTTCTCAACTGCCCCAACTTTAAAAATCATGTTCTTTGTTTTTCTTCAAATTCAGGGAATATGTTCACCTACCAAATAGTACTTAATCGACAAATTTATAGACCACAAAAACCACCCCTCTCCAAGTGATGGGGGTGACATTTTCAACCCCAACGCCTGCGCGGGTATTTTCAAAAGCTTGTAACTTCCTTTCTATTTTAGCGATTTAAATTTTTTATGAGGGTTTTCAAAAGGATATTTCTTATTCTTTTATTATATTTTATTAACGAAAAAAACGAAAAACGTTTCAAGCATTTTTTAAACAATTTAATTGTTTATTTAAACTTTTTAGCAATTTGGGGTATTTTTTTTTAATACTCTCAAAAGAACGCTTGACCTTTAGGCTTCAAAAAAGATACCAAGCAAAAAAATGGTCTAGTGAATAGTTTCCGAGATATAGGCCCCGATGTGAAGGCAGTCCTAATGCTCGTACTTTTCGCGGATTGTTGTTAAAATTGCTATTTCTCATCAAAAATTTAATTTAAAATAACAATTTTTTCAATAATAATTTATAAAAAGTATTTTCAAATCTATCTCAATAATTCTTTCATCCTTTAGGAGTGATAACGCAAGTAAGTATTCGCCCAAGTTAAAAATTTTGTTTATCAATAATTTATCGATATTATTTGGTAAATTCATCAGTTTTATTGAAATAAATTGTTTATAACGCTGCAACTTATAAACAGTGCGTCTTACAAAAAGTTTGATTTTTTGTTGATTTGTTATTAATTTCTAGAATCTAAAATCAAATTCTTCAATTTAAAACAATAAAAATAACACAATTCAATTTGTAAACAAAATATTTATTATGTGTCGTAGTACTACGTAATTATTTATTTAAATACTGCGTGTAAAATTGTCTGAAGATAAATAAAAAACATATTTTTTTATGTAAAATCATCCCTTGGTCAAAAAATAATTTTTCGTGAAAATAAAATTTTTCAGTTATTTAAACATAAATTGTTCAAACAATGTGTTTAATTGTTATGCAAAGTCATTTTTTCACAACGCTAAGGTTTTTGACCGGTGGTTAGGAATGAGTTTCATTAGTCTAGAGTCTAGAGTATAGGTAGTTCTAATCCCCGCAGTGTGCGTTAGATTTTTTCAGAGTGTAAAAAGCATGCGATTAATATAAGTAGTGGTTGTGTACGTGATGATCTTGAAATAAATATATAAGTTAAATATAATAATAATATAAATTAAAATGAATTTTTATTTTTTTATTAGCACGAATGTAACTTGACATTCTGTGAACCCTTCTTTGACTGTCTTCGAGATTTTATTACTGAAGTGTTGAACGGCTTACAATTTTGTTTGCGATATTTTGTTGATGGAGTCCAGGAGTGATTTATTGACTATGCTGAACGCAATCCAAGAAGTCTTATATTTCTTCAAGCCGAGGGTTCTTAGAAGAGAAAGTTTATGAATCTCACAAAAAGGTGAAAATTGTTTTCAAAAATACAAAGGAAATATATTTGCATGGATTGTGAATACATTTCTAAATGGTGAAAGTGGAAAAACATTCAAAAAAGATAAAAGACATTATTTCTTTCACATTTTCAAAGGTCCCTTACACTTTTTGTAAGATGGACTAAGTTACTCCTGTAAGAAGCGTCGTAACTTTCATAACATCATTTCACGTCGAAAGTATAGTGTTTTGTATACTAAAAGTACAATAAATTGTGAAGAGTAAGAAAGTAATTTATTTTCTTTCTCAGCTTTCGGATAAAAAAGTCTGCAACAAAAACCAAGAGAAAAAGTGCAGTAGAAAAAAGAAAGTTCTGAAAAGGGTCATGAATATCGGTTGGTGACATAAAAAGAAATTCGGGGCTCCATACAATGCAATGCAGATTATTCAGTAGCTGAATTATAATCTACGCTTTTAAATGAGTATGTGAATGATGACAACATACATCACTTTGAAAATGTTATTATTTGCTTGGGCACTACAGACTGCAAACGATTTATAAAGTGTACAAACAACGATGGAGAAGAGTGTAGTTTTTGGGAGTTTAGCAAAATGAAACTGAGGACCAGAAGTCACAATTTGATCATACATTTATTAACAACAAAAATGCAAACTGCAGTAGAGCCGCTCAGGAGCGAGGAGACCGATTCTTTTATCAGCATTAAAGAGATACCAACAGTAGGCTCTCCTTCTGACTCGAAACTGACCAATCCTGTCTCTGGTGAAGGTTGGAATTATTAACTACCAAAAAGTACATATGAGCGATCAGCAAACCCAGCTCATTCAACCAACAACAGAAAAAATGTTTCCTATAGGAACAACGAGCAATCCTTGTTGACTAAACCTAATCCTGATTTTCTATGTCTAAGACCTCGTAGAGATATCGAAAATTATTTTTACGGCGACAATGGAGTCCATGGTTGAAGGCAAGTTCAACCAACTAAATAGATGAATTTCTAACCAAAGAGTTTCATTTCTAGAGGCGGTAACACCTTGTAGTTGGTAGGGAGGCTTGAGCGTGTTGGACAAGAGGGTCAAAGGGACCTCGGCCTGCATGTGTATGGATATGGATGAAAGGATCCTTATAAACGGACTCTCCTGGCATGTATGATTGTAGTATGTTATAAAGGTGAAACAGCCTAGCTAACAAATGCTTTCTGGATCCCTGGATAGAGGTCCCTCCCCGATCGATATCCAGTTTAGGAATCGGGACGGAAATGACATACGGCCTGCATAGCGACCAAGAGACAGCCTTCCGTCTGTGTGGCGGCCTACGAACGAATATTCATTGAGTGTCTCACTCAGTATAGCCACCCCCCTAGACCATGGGCTTAGAGTAATCTTGTCCGTAGCACTCTGGCGCCTAGAAATGCAAAGGTGTCCGAGCGGCCTTTCGGGAACACGAACGACCTCCCCGAGTGATCAGTCTTACCCCTGCATGCGGGGCTCTCCAGGGGCGAACCTTTTATTTCCTAACTTACTCGTGGAATCAACATGAGCCACAGAAAACAAAACAAAAAAAATTAGACAGAAGGAGAAAGGGAGGTGGTGGAGGAGGGAGAGATGTTGGGCTCGAATGGGTCTAACATAACCCCTTCGTCCCAATCTGTCTCTCCGTCCAGCCAAACTCAAACGGCGGCTGTGCCCCCAGCTACTCCGGGAGCTGAGGGATTGAAGATCCCTCTGAATGAGACTATGGAGGCGGGATAGGCCAGTGAGTACCTATGTAGAACAACGATACAGTTTCTATATTTAAGACATCCATACAAGTCTCCGTAGAAAAACTGAAGGTTATGTTCGTAACCCTGTAATTATATTCGAAAGCCCGCAAAATCCACCTCTAGCACCTTGAGCGATACAATTCCAAAATATCTCCATGTAAAACAGCTATTAAATTTCAAAATTAGAAATAGTCACACATTTAGTTCCCAGAAAACGTAAGGTTATCTCGGCAACCTCATTACAATATTCAACAACTCCAAAAATTCACCCTTAGCACTTTTAACGAAACGATTCCAAGGCACCTTCATGTAAAATAACCATTGAATTAAAAAATTAAACAAATTCACACAAGCTACAATCATAAAACTCTAGGCTGTATCATATTATTCAATTATAAATTATTATTAAAATTGATAATGATTAGAGCAGTGACCTTCCGAAGGCTCTAGTGGATGTCTCTGTCCCAAAAATTTCAAAATGAAAATAATCATGTCACTAATTTTTCCAAGACTCTGAATACATATCCCCATTTCCAAAGTTATTCTCAAAAAACCACCCATCTCACCTTTAACAAATCTTATCTGAGCAACCTTCAACTAAAACAGCCAAAAAATGTATAAACTTAAAATGATCACGCCTGTCACCTTTCTAGGAATCTATTAGATATCCCCATCTCCACAGTAATATTCAACTTCTCCAAGAAAACACCTCAGCATAATGAACGGACCCTATTTCAGCTGCCTTCAACTAAAAACGCTCAAAAAGTTTTTAATTGAAAATATTACATCATCAGCTTTCCCAAAACTTTAATAGATATTTCCATTCTCACAGTTATGATCAAGAACCCAAAGAAACTACTCTCTCAATTTTTTAAATTTCAACTTAATTTAAGGAACTCATCGCAGCTGCCTACAACTAAAAACACCGAGTAAATTGCAAAATAATCATGTTAGTTATAAGACACATTCTAAATAAGATAGGGGTGATTTTTGGGACTTGACGAATATCATTTTTGAGCTCAGGATATAATTTGATGTATTATGAGGGATAATGGTGTGCCTGTTCTTAATTTAAAAATGTAATGGTTGCTTTTCATGGTGACGCTTGGGAATTGTTTCGTTTAAATTGATAAGGGTGATTTTGGAAATAGTTGATATTTCAACCACAAAAGATAATCAAACTTTTATTAGGAAAAAGGTGAATTCAACGAAAAAATACGAGTTTTCAAGCAAGCAGTTTAATTTTCAACCAAGAAAATATATTCAAATTTGTTGCTTAAAAATTATCAAAAGTGAAAGAGACGCATGGATCCATTCATCTCTTTCGATCTCATGAGTTTCTGCATTACGCCGATGTTTTATGCCCACATGAGTCGGCAACCTCATGGTTCTCTTATTCTACATTTTTGGTACTTCAAAGTTTTCATTACTCTGATGTTTTCGTTCGATAATCGTTCGAATCGTTTGCTTCCTAATCTAGAAGTGGAATTTCTTTACCTTTGACTATGTGATTTCATATTTATATTCTCCTGGTCTCAACCACCAACAGAGTAATATAGAGCTCGGGTCTTTCACATTGTGCAATTATATAGATGGTTGGTGGTCAGTTTGCAAGAGAAATTTTTTACCCAAAAGATATTGTCGTAATCTTTTTTCTGTCCAAATCATTGCTTTTAGGCCTTGCCACTTCTTAGCCTTGTGTTCTCGCTTTTCTTGTTCTTTCGCCTCTTCTTTTTCGCCCTTCCTTCCGTATCCATTGTTTTATTGAGGACTCATAACTTTCTGGTTTTGAGGAGATTCTTTCTTTTCTTTTAGCTTTTAGCTTGCCTCATCAGTGGCCCGGTAACGCTATCTTGCAGTTTTTTCTGTGACCCTTGGTGTTGGTTAAGCGTTGTCAGGGCATGCACTACATGGTCATTCTATTTGATGGATAACCTTCCTGACAAATGTTTCCGACTCTTCAAGTTGCATATTTGGGAAAGCCAATTGGCCTGTAGCTGGCGCGGATTCGGATGTCTCAATGTTCCCCTTGAGAGTTTCTACCTGATCTGTTGCGTCTTCTTCTTTTCCTACTAAAACGACATGGGGTGATTGGGTCTCCATGAGATTATCGCCAGCGTATCATGTGAGGAGAGACGGGATAAAATAGCTGACAACGAGTGGCCTTTGGAACTCACTCCTACCCTACTGCCCTGGGGCCTAGTCTTCATTTAACCGGTTCTGCCAAACACGAACGAACCGGAACTCGTCGGAGCATTGCAGATTCCGAACTCTACAGCAACCACGCACTGCTGAATCAAGGCCAGAAGGGGCTGGCTTCTTCTCCCTTACTGCAGCTGACACCTTTGTAGTGCAAGCACACATCAGTTTCTCTACCATGACGACGGATAAGCACACTGGTCATGATTCAGAGCACTCCCAGAGGGCCGCAGCAGGAACCGATCATTTTTTTTCTCGGTGTATCCTTCACACAGTTTATTTGCTCCGCGAGGAGTATACTATTTCCGCCCCAATCCCTATAACTAGTGAGCATTCCCCTATCTGCCACACTGGGTCGCGCCGCGTATGGTTTACAGACATCGACTGCCATATCAAGTTTCAGAAACAATATATTACTGATTACATTAATATTTATATTTTTCTGATTAAAAAAGATCTTTGGGAGATACTGTGATAGTGATTGAAAATAGAAGTTAGAGGACGATGCCCTCATTTCAAGATAACTGCCTTTCTTTTTCTCTGAGTAATTTCTAAAACATTAGATCAAAAATATAAAGGGATGGAATCCATCTTTCCAATTCCTTTAACATATTTTGTGGGGTTCATATTAATTTTTCAAAGCCTTAAATTAACTGTTATACTAGACGCCATAATATTTGCCATGTAAAAAACAGCTTTACTTGAAACGTAAAAGGTAATATAATTTTTTGTAAGGAAATTTTTGAGTTTTAATGAATTATGTAATCAAATTTTATTCGTTGAAACTGACTCTTATCAAATGTAAATATCTCCGAAATATAAACCTGACGCCTTCAACCTAACAGATATCGGTTATGGTGTATATTATATAAATTAATGAACCACTAGAATATTAATTAGTTAAAATGTTAATCCAATTCTTCTTGGAAACATTAATTACGTTTTTTTACGGGTTAGAAAAAATGAAGATTGTCTGTACTTTGTTTTTATCCTTGACCGTCATCCTTGATTCTATTGGTGAATATAATAATATAATATATCTCTAATTATAGGCAGAATTTTTCAATCTTCACACAAATCAGAATGTTTGCGGTGTAGTCCGTACGGAACAATTTTACGGTGTCCAACTTTGCACTTCCTTGACCTCACACAAAGAACTCGGTGTATCAAAACGTTTCAAACAGTTGACAACTACATTATGTAGCAAATGAAAACTGGACCTTGTGCAACGTTTTGCTGTAATTTTCTAGATAAATTTGATACTTGGGCATTTTATGAGCACTGGTCCACCCATACACGTTTAAATTTCGACGTGTACAGATGGTAAACTGCCAGCTTTGTACGTCCCAATTAATAAAATCAGATTTTCAAGCAAGTCCACGAGCAGTCGTGCACATATGGTGTACCCTCCTAACTGCGTACGTATACGTATATTAAATTGAGTTCACACAGTACACTTATAGCTTATCAATTAATAATAATAAATTATTTCTAGCCAATTTAAAGTGGTTTATACTCATTTGAAAATGATTGAATGCCCCTAATATTTTTATCAATACGGATCATTCCAGAATAGATTGTCTCATTGGCGTGGCGATCTATTCAACCAAATTTAATGAGGTAATATCATCTCCGGAAATTCTTAGAAATAAATTTCCTCGTATGTATGATCAGATATTCTATTCTTTTTGAAAAATGATTTTTGAGTATTGATGAGATGTAAGAAGCTGGTAGATGCAGCACATCAGAAAATATTTTAGAAATAATTTCCTTCAATGCAAATACTTCGAAAATACAACGTATTTATTTACATTTAAGAAGGTCTCTCGACCACCGACGAAAATGCAAATTGTTTATGCCTAATATTTAGCGCATAATTTGCTGAAATTTATCCTACCAGAATTAGAATTTGTGTCACACCGGAGTACCTGATTTTTCAAGAAAACACTGGTGAGGCACATTCAACCTTCTGAAGCCACCCCCTTTGTGGAAAATACCATGAATAGATCAGGAAAATTGGTCCGGCCAATATACAAAATCAACAACACCCAAAAACCACCCCTGGTACTTTCAACAAAACTATTACAAAATTTCTATGTAAAACAACCATATATTTTTTATATTAAAAACAGTCACACAAATCTTTTAACTACAATATAAATAAGGGAATATTGTTAAAAAAAAACGTCTTAGCCTCGACTGTCAGAGTCTCTTGCGCACTTCTAGGGAATCCCAGAAGGATTCCCATATTCGATGCGAGGTAGTATTAAGTAGAGTACTATGTGCAGAGCTCTCAGATTCAGGATATATATTTATATTTAACCAAAGAAGATGATAAAATTTCAAATCAAATACAGTTTAATTTTCAACTAAAAAAGATTAATTTCCTACCCAAGGTTGTATATTTGAATTTTCAGTTACAAAATTGCTGTTTCACCCAAATGAATCGAATTTTCAAGTGAAATTTTTTAACGAAATGGTTGAATACTTTACCAAAACAGATAAAATCTCATAAACAAAATTGTTGAATTTTGAACCAAGAAAGATTCTTGAGTGAAGAGTGAAACAAATGTCCAACAAAATGCTCAATTTTCAAATCAAGAAGGCGAATTTTCAACAAAAGCATTGAACCTTCAGGCAAAAAGAATGTCTGTCAACAAAAAAATGTCGAATTTTCAACAAAGTATTTAACTTTTCAAACGGACATAAAAATTTTTCTTAAAAAAAAATGAATTCTCCACAAAAATATTATACACTTTTCAACCAAAAATCATTAATGTTTGACCAAAAGAAGTTGGATTTTTAACCAAAGAAACGAATTTTCATCTAATATTATGAATCTTCACCCGGTAGGCTTAAATTTTCAGTTAGAAAAATCAATTTAAAAAATACAAATACTGAACTTTGGAAATAATTTTTCTCTTTTGGAAAGTTTGTAATCAAATAAAAAATCCGAAATCTTGTAAAAGCGTTGCATATCATTTTGATCCAATTTCGGGATAAAATTAATAAACTGGCATTTTGTGTGTGGTAATAGAATGTAAATAAACATATATGAAATAATTGTAAAAGCATTGTATAAAGAATAAAATAACCTCAAGTGTAATCCTCTGCTTCTTGTTGCAGAAATTAGTTCACAATTCGATTGTTTGCCTAATGGCGAGCCTATTCCTGGTTTTCCTCGTCGCGCAACTTTTTCTCCTTCATCTTCTGAAAGATATTCTCCTGCCAGAAATTCTCCTGCCAGACCTCGTCCTTCTGTTGGGTCACCTCCACCTGCCGAACATCTTCTTCGTGCCAGGTCCAAGTCTCCTCCAGCATTGCCAAGTTCTTTTCACGTACTTGGATTTGAACTTGAAGAACTTAGATTTGCTCGACTTATTCTCCGCAAAAATCCAAGCCGGGTATTCGAACTTCGAAGATACGTTTTTCCTCCTAATAATCAAATTAAATTGATAAGCAAAAAGCATGCCCTTCAGCCCGTGCCTACCGAAGAAAAAATTGTATTATCAACGTCCAATGGGGACGTCTGTGCAATACTAGAAAAAGCATCAAACAGACAAACGACTCTCCGCGGAATATATAGACATAATCCTGATTTCTTTCTGAAGTCAGAACGAGTGAAAATAAACATGAATAGCGGCGCTGTTGAAGTATTGACCACAGAAGAAATCGCAGAATGTCCAATAGGCAGCAGAACTTCAATCGCCAAGAGTTTTGAAGTAATACGTGTGTAAAACATAATTCTTTAAACTGTTAATAAGCAATATCAATGAAAAAGTGAGCGCGTCTGTCAGATCTTACGCTTTGCGCTTCGGCCTCTATGCTTATCCTACGTTTATATATAGACCTTTCAAAATTAGAGTTCAAAAGAGTGAAAACTTTAATTTTTTAATTTTGAATTCCTTTTTTTGGATGGCTGCTAGACCGAGAAAACCAGAAAATAGCGGGACGTTTTTCAGAACCGCGAAAAACCGGGAAATGACAGTGACTTTCTTCTCGACTGGGAATGATATACATTTTTTAAAGACAAACCTATTTAATTACTTGAAAAATCACAAATTTTATATCACATGATATAATGCATTTTGAATTAAGTTCAATTTCAGTTTGTCACATTCTCATCTTAATGAGAAGGTTTTGGTTTACGTAAAATTTGAATTAGTTGATTTTCATTAAATCTCCACGTTTTGAGAGCCTCTGAGACAGACAAAACCATGTTTACGGATGTGCAAATGGGCGAAGAAAGAATGAGTTCATTAGCCAGCTATTTTATATAAAAATTTTAAAAGTTCGAGCATTTTCAAAATTTTTGGAAACATTTTTTTCAAGATTCAAAAATGCTATTCATGGCTATTCTTAGTACTCGGAAAGTCGAATAATAATGTACCCTAATGACCTTCATTGATAAAAAGAAAAATAATCGCAGTAGAAATGATGAAAAATCAAAAATTCCATTTTGCGTTCAAACTATGCAAGATACGAAAAAATATGAAAATACAAAGAAAAAACAAGATGACAAAAAATTAAATTTTTGGAGAAACGACAGAAGAAATAGAAAGAAAAAAGTTTTTCACAGGAAAAGAGAGCTAAGCATTTGTTCTTGATGATTTTTTGACAGGATGTGTAGTTCTTCTTCTAATCGTGAAAATTGACATTACAAATAAACAAATTAAATTTTGCATAGAAGACGCAAGGCACAATAAAATGTTTAATAACAAAATTATTTTTAAATTAGATCTCAAAATTGGCTTCCAACCTTTTTTCCCATGAGAAGCGTGATGAGAATGTGTTCGTTAAACCGAAGAAGCTTTAACAAAAGAGAATTCACCATCACTAAATTTCGTATGTCGATGATTTGACCTTCAATTTTAAAAGTCGTATACAAAAATGTGGAGAAGTACAATGACCGAGCGTATAGCGTGAGGTAAATACATTATTGAGCGCAAAGCTTTAAATCCAAAAGGTACGCGCCCTTCATGGAAAAGGAAATGGGTCGACTGGCTGCCACGTGATGAGAACGCCACGTGCCTTAGACGCATGGGCGGTCAGATGCTTGACTTCGGAGTGTTGCGAAACCTGCGCGAGAGAGTTACCCGCCAGCGGCTATAGCAGAATACTAACCTGCTCTGTGGCGACTTTTCTACCACGTGCTTGGGCTCCAACCGTGGCAGAAAACTCACTACGGACCAGGCAAGTTTTGTGACTTGGCCGTTGGCGCGTAGATTTCCTTTGCAAGTGTCGCCGCCCTCCCGAATCAAGAGATTGACCGCGCATGTATCGAAGCGCGTGGAACTCTCATCGTGCTGCAGACAGTCGACCCATTCCCTTTGCTGTTTAGGCAAGCTCAAACTTGCTACAAAAGCCCGCAGCGCGCGATCAGAATCTGCCTGCGCAGCGCACAGATTTTTTTTACGTTCAATTCACTTGTTAATTTAATCAATACTGAAATCATTCAGTTTACAATGTGCAATAATTCGAAAAAATTGTTACTTCAACAATTTTGTATTTCGACTCTTCATTCGGAGGCAGCAGCAGAATGTTTTCTACAAAAAATGAGCTAGTATTTATTAACATTCGACCAATTTTCAAAATTTTGAAAAAAAGTCATCGCAAGATCAAATTAAATTGCTGGAAACATTGTGTTAAATCAAATATTTTTTGTGTTTTCAAATTTTTCATTCAAAATAATTTTTTTCATTTAAACTGACAATAATATTATTTCAATTCTTTAAATCATAAAAAATATTTTTCCAGTGATTTGATTTTTGGCATGCTAACTGCTTTAGGCGTACATTCCCAATTTAAAGAATTGAACTTTTCATACAACTTTAAATATAAATTGATTCAAGATTTCTTGAATTGAGCTGTTGTACGAATATTAAAAATTCAACAGCAATTGGTTTTAGGAGACGATTCTGAATCTCCTCAATAATAAAAAGCTTATCTTCAATTTCACACCCTATTCAATTATTGTTCTGCTGTACAATATTCCATTTTTAACCTATTCAAATTGAAATCTTATAATTAATAAAGAGAACAATTTTCTTTATTCCATTAAAAAATGTTAACTTTGGAACGAAACTTTTGAATTTTGATGTATAAATAACGATTGAACATCTATTCATTTGAAACGATTTGAATTTCAAATACTCTTACTTTTTATCTGAAATGTACTAAAATGCACAGAAACTAAAAAAAAAATTCAAACTAAAAAGCTTAAAAATTGAATAATTTCAAAATTTCAGAAAACTCTTGGATTTTGTGTTACATTCAATTTTTTGTAAATAATAACGTGCTCTGGCAACCATATTTAGAAAGGGGAATTATCTCTAAAAATATCTAAAAATATCTAATTATCCAAAAATAAATGAATAAGGAAGATAACAAGGTAAGTGTTGAATTATCAAAGGAAGATCATTTTTGTTTGTTTGGGGTTACCATACTAGGGCGCCCTTTAGTGGGCACAGTATATTTCATAGGCTTAGATAACATTACCGTATTTTTTTTTGTTTACCGCTTTATGTAAATTTCGTATGCCCATCGGAAAAGTACGGGAGTAGTAGATTTTTTTGTTTGAAAATGTCCATAGGAACTTTGAGTATGGTAATCTTCCATCGAGTGATGTCCAAATATTATTTATATTCAGTTTTCAAGATGAAAGTGATATAACAATATTTTATTTATAAGCATCCTAGCACAGACATAAACCTTTATCGTCTGCCACCTGCATGGGACCATTAAGTCTTGGGCGGTAAAGTAGAAACATACATCATCGACTGTGGCAAGAGCGTAAAATAACATCCTACTTCACCGACTAATTGCAAACTAGATTCCTACTCAGCCGACTGACGGAATTACAAATTGACAGTGACAACGTAGGATTCTACCCTATTACAGGCCATTAATGCAGGTTCCTTCGCCATTATCAGTCGATAATGCAAGTTTCTACCAACCACCGGTGTGATGTCGGTTAGGAAGGGATCTACATTACTGACGAATGGCATCTCAGCACGGTCACGAACTATTAGCGTCTTTCGGTGAATGACCAGTCGCTGGTTTACTGTCTTTTAGTTCGGAACAAAACCGTGGACCAGTAGTGTTTTTACTATATTACTCCTGAGTCATTTCTGAAGCAACAAATTAAAAATACACAAGAGTCCCTCTATAATAGTTCCCTCTATAAGAGACAAGGCGGTCCAAGGGGATGAAAGGGAGGCGTTTGTAAGATCAGCGGAGTTGCGATGTTTACGGTTCGGCGCTTTAAGAAGCCACAAGCAAGAAGGAGAAGAAGAACGGTTCGGAGAGTCCCGACATAGTATATTTGTTGAATAAGGGTACCCCCGAGACGGCTACTATAGAGGGATTCTGGTGTATGACCTACGTCTTCCCAATTCTTTTAACATATTTTGTGAAATTTATGTAAGTTTCTCAAAACGTTGAATGGGTCGTTACAGTAGAAAATATATCAATTTGCCACGTAAAAGCCACGTTTCCTTGAAACGAAAAAGATTACTTAACCGGCAATATCAATGTTAACAAAAAATGTAATTAAATGTAAGTATATCAGAAGGCTAGGCTTGACGTCTTCAATCTAAGAGATAACGACTATAGTATAAATTATATAGGCTAATGAAGCACTATATATTCGTTACTCACATTGTTAACCAAATACTTCATTAATACATTAACCAGGTATATCTCCGATTAGCAAAGATGAAGTTTGTCTGCACTCTGTTTTTATCCTTGACTGTTATCCTCGATTCTATTGGTGAATATAATAATATATTATATCTATGATTTTAGATAAATTCCTTTTTAACTTCACAAAAATCAGACATTTTGCGATGTAATATTCATGGAGAAATTTTATACATGCCCAGTTGTGCATCTTCTAACTCTGCACGCGCGCAGATGGTATACTCTCATCTGTGTACCTGGACATATGGTAGACTTCTAACTGCGCACGTATATGTATATTCAATAGAGTTCACAGAGTATACTTATAGTTCATTATTAATTATTAATTAGCGATTTTAGTTAATAAATTATCATATATTATCTGATCGGTGTTTTAATCTATTTAAAAAAATTGAATGAGGTACTATTCTCTCCGGGTATATAATAGTATATCATGCACCTAGGGGCACCTTGGCGCATACAATATTTTTTACAACAAATGGATGATTTCAGACATTTTTCGGAATAGAATCATGATTTCAGTCCATATCAGATTTTGAATAAAGAAGTATGAAATTTATGTAAACTTATTGCAAATTATCAAAAATTCAATAAAAGTTGCCGGATTCAATTTACAAATTTCTGTAAATTTGCGGCAATTTATGGAAATTTTCGGTCATTCGTGGTAATTTTACAGGTAAATGTGGTAATTTAATATAAATTACCCAAATTCATTTTTTGAATTACCATAGAAAATTCCGGGACTTATGAACATTTTCGGTCATTTATGGCAATTTGACCGGCAAATAATGAAACTTACCTTAAATCACCCAAAAATCATTTCTAAACATTTCCGTAAATTTCCAAAAATTTATGAAAATAATAATCGCTGGGGATTGTAATGACCCTCAAAAATTTAACTTGTGTAAAAATTGTTGATGTAAGTTGTTGGCTTTAGGGTCAGGTGATTGGAAACGAATTAAGTTGTATCAAACGTTTCGGCACACAATGGTGGCCCTCATCAGTGAATTTTATGAAATCTGTGAAAAGTACATAATATCTTTTAGGTACGAAGTTTTACAATAGGAAGTGTTATTTATTGGTTGAAATCTCAGTTGTGGAATTATAGAAATTATTTAATTTAAAATTTTTATTTAATTCTATTCAAAACTAATGTTAAATATTGCAGTATTATTAGAACATGGTTTCATTTTAACGAAGTACAATTGATGAAAAAAAAACAATGACAATGTAGTATAAATATATATATATATATATATACATATATATCCCACAAATCTTTACAACAAAATTTGTTTCCAAAACGTTGATTGAAGACATTGCAATCGAAAATTAATTTCAAAAAACTTTTTTCTCCAGTGGCATATATTTAATTGAACAATTTTTACGTAATTTTATTTCTATCTGTTTTTATGATAAATAGCCTTCAACATAATAAACCTTGTAGTTGAATAATTTTTAAAAAATATTCCTTAAGGAAATTTTCATTTTTTTAAAGAAAACATTTTTTTTCAAGCAAAGAAGAAAGGATAAAAATTGTGAAGCAGCATTGCATTTTAACAATGATTCATTCAAAAACTTTTTTCTCCTTAATTTCTTGCATGCAAATTATAAGAAGACATCGTAATCGAAAGAATACTTTTTCTTAAAACATTTATTTATTTATTTTTTCCCTGAAGTATATTGAATTAAAAATCTTTATTTAATTTTATATCTCTTTTTGCTATTTTTCAAACAATCTGTTTGTGTGAAAAATAACCTTCCACACCACTTTTTGTGTACGAGAGAAATAATGTTAAGTAATTAATTTTTTTGTTGTCAGGAGGAATTATGTCTGTGAAAGTAAAATTTTAGTTTACTTGTAAATGTACTGACTTTTTTGTTGCCATTAAAAATTATTTCTGTGACAGTAGAATCATTTCAAAAATCATAATATAGTGAAAAAATTTAATTTTCCAGAGAAACATTATAGTTGACTAATTATTTGATTATGCTTTCAAATTTGTTTGGTAATTTATGGTAATTTTACCGGTAAATATGGTAACTTATAATAAACTACCCAATATTGATTTTTAGAAAATTTTCCTAAATTTCTGGAAATTCATGAAAATTTTCGGTCATTTATGGTAATTTTACAGGTGAATATTGTAACTTACGATAAATTACCTAAAATTCATTTCCAAAAATTTCCGAAAATTTATGAAACTTTCCGGTCCTTCATGGTAATTTCACAGGTAAATATGGTAACTTACCATAAATTACCCAAATCTCATTTTTTCAAATTTCCATAAATTTCCGAAAATTCATGAAAAATGTTGGTAATTGACGGTAATTGACAGTCATTTTATCAGTTATATATGGTAACTTTCCTTGAATAACCGCAAAATTCTATTATTTGCAACCAAAATTTCCTCACAGTTATACCGTGAGTGGGCTGATAATCATAAAATGCGAGCTCATAGTATAATTTTCATCATTCACCTCTGCCATAAAAAATATTTTTTATGACACGTGCATGATTTCAGCCCTTTTCGACGCCTATGAAGCGGGGCTAAAGCTCTACTTTTTACTTCCTAGGGACTGAAAAGTGACGTCAGAGGTGAATAATGAAAATTATACGTTGATGAGAACGCATTTTATGATTATCAGCCCACTCACCGTTTAACTGTGAGGAAATTTTGGTTGCAGATAATAGAATTTTGAGGCTATTTATAAAAAATTACCATATATACCTATAGAATTACCATAAATGACCGAAAATTTACATACATTTCCGGAAATTTATTGAAATTTTTAAAAATGAATTTTGGGTAATCCATGGTAAGTTACCATATTTACCTGCAAAATTACCATGAATGACAGAAATTTTTCACAAATTTGCGGAAATTTATGGAAATTTTTAAAAATGAATTTTGGGTAATCTATTGTAAGTTACTGTATTTACCTATGAAATTACCATGAATGACCGAAATTTTTCACAAATTTCCGGAAATTCATGGAAATTTTTAAAAATGAATTTTGGGTAATTTATGAAAAGTTACCATATTTACCGGTGAAATTACCATAATTTACGAAAAATGTTCATAAATTTCCGGAAATTTATGGAAATAAATGAAATTTATGGCACTAAATAAGTTCAAAAATATCCAGAGAATCTAAGGAATGAAAAATAGTATAGCAACAAAATCAAGGAACTTTTAACTGACGATACACATACAAAACTTGAAAAAGACCCCATATTTTAATGATATTTTAATGATAATGATAATGATTTTATATAAAACAATAGTCAAGAAACAAAAATCCTTCTGAAAGACTCTAAATCTAAATAACACACGCTTATCACATAACCAAATAATATTATTATTAATTAATAATAATGAAGATGGTTATATATATATATATATAAAACCATATATCATTTTAAGAATCTCTATTTTTTTTATTATTATTTATTTATTTATTTATTATTATTATTTTTTATTAATAAAAAATAAAATTAATAGAATTCAATCTAAGTTAGGTTAAATATCATCAAAAGACATAGGGCTGGTCTGCTTAATGTTGCCAAGAGAAGACAATTCTCCATGGATAATTTGCTCTATGCTCTTTTTCAGAACAAAGCTCCAGAGAATCTATTTAACCTCTTCCAATTTGTAGACAGAGACCTTCCAGCACAGTCCAAGCTTCGTGAAAAACATAAAATTCTTAAAATTCCTTTTCACAGAACATGCCAGCTTCAAAAATCATTTATAGTAAGAGGTGCCCGGTTATGGAATAAAGTTCCATACGATATGAGAAATGCACCTTCCATATATCATTTTAAGAATCTCTTTTTCAAATATTTGTACAATACTCCTAATCCAACTCTTGAAATTACTCACTGGTAAACTATCATTTTTAGTTCTCAAATATTTCATCTTCGAATCTCTTTCTATGTTCATTAACTTTTGTAAATATTTATTATTTATGCATACAGTTTTTCATTCTCCATTTATACCTTAACATGCACAGGGAGCTAGTAATTAATTAAGCACTCAATTTTAATTACTACCAAATAATCTTATAGCTCATCTGATATTTACTTTGAGGTCAACGCTGCTTATTTATTTTATTTAGTTTATAGATTAAATTATAAGATTAATCAAGTAAACTGCCGATCATTGCTTGAATAAATTTGTGATGACCTTGTAATATTCTTTCCTTAGAGGGCTATTCAGCCCTAGGGACTTTCTTGAATAAAATACAAATACAAAATATTCCTTTACACGTTGGCTCACCGCGCTCCCGGTTTCTCCAATATAGACTTTTCCACGAAACAAGGGATTTTATATACTTCCGGTTAACTGAGAGGCGCCTTTTTATCTTGGGAGTTGTTTAGAATTTGTCCTATTTTTGCAGGTGGTTTAAACATGATTTAGATGTTGCGTTTGCTGAGAATTCTTCCTATTTGTTCTGCGAGATCTAGGATGTAGGGTATGATGGTGGACGTTTTTCTCTCTCTCTTCCTCTAGTGGGTTGTGTTGCCTTGTTTTTTGAGTCTTTTTTTTATTTTTGTAATTCCTTTCGTAAGTTATCTTTATCTGTTATGGAAACAGCTCTGTATACAAGAGAGTTGATAACCGATTGCTTTTGTGATGAGTGGTGGTGGGAGGAGGCATCGGTGCATGTATGGGTTTTCTGTAAACTTCATGTCCTAATATGTTAGCAGATCTTTTGTAAACTAATGCCGCCAAGAAAGGCAACTTTCCGTTTTGTCTCATCAACGTAACGGCACAAAAATTATGAATTAAGCTTGGATTGGTTGGAGATTTTAGTTTCTAGAATTCCCGTAAAGATTTTGGCTATTACAGGTGAGGTTCGAGATCCGATTGCTGCTCCATAGGTTTGTTCGTACAGTTGGTTATCGAAAGAGAAGTAATTGTTATTAAAACATTGTTTCATCAAAAGTATGAGACCGATGGGGAAGTTTGCAGAGGATTTAAAAATATTGATTGTATCAGAGATTGGTGCTTTCGTAAAGAGACATACTGCATCGAAAATCACCAGGATTTCTTGAGGTTAAATGTGAACCTTTTGTATCTTTTTGATGAAGTCAAAAGAGTTTTGGAAGTGTATGATAGTTTCTTGTAAAAGGATTCAATTTTTTCGTGAGCAAGCGTGCTAGATTATAACTTGGTGACCTTATTGCGTTGAGGATCAGTCGGAGTGAAATGTTGTGTTTGTGGATTTTCGGGTGTCCATAAAGTTTTGAAGAGATGAAATTAGTGGGTATTAATTTAGATATTGTTTTGCTGTCGAGTTCAGAATATTTTAGATAGGCTTTTGGTTTGCTGACTATTGTTTTTGTGGGGTCTTTTTCAAGTTTCTTATATGTATCGTTAGTTAGGATAACATCTAAATCCAAATCAATTCTACATAAAACAAGTTTGCTTCTATTGAAAGAAAGAACACACTACCTCAAAAAAAAAGAATGAAATATTCACCTTTTCCTATCAAACACCCTCAGATTTGAAATTTGGTCTACATTGAACTGCAAATCATTTGACAAATTCCAACGGATTAAAGATCTTTTCACTCAGAAATAAAAAATAAAATTGATGAAATTCCTTTCCAAAAAACTCACCACTATCTAACACAGTAGAGATCTAAACAATCTCTCTGCAATAAAATGATTTCAGCCTTGTCTGAAGGACATAACTTTGCAGTAACTCAGTCCAGAATACCGAAAGAAGAAATCATCAGTCATTTGGAAACCACAGTATATACCCTTCCACCCAAAAAGCCAATCACATACAGCGTACGTCGGCCAACATCTCACGCCAAGCCCAACTTCCCTCCTTAAACTTAACAAAACAAGAAAAAACAGGAATTAAGGAATTCAATCGGTATATAAACATCATATTTGCTGCAGACAAAGGCAACATAATAGTTATAAGGAATGAAAAATAGTATAGCAACAAAATCAAGGAACTTTTAACTGACGATACATATAAAAAACTTGAAAAAGACCCCACAAAAACAATAGTCGACAAAACAAAAATCCTTCTGAATGACTCTAACCTTGATAGAAAATCAATATCTAAATAAATACCTACTAATTCCATCTCTTCAAAACTTTACGGACTCCCAAAAATCCACAAAAACAACATTCCTCTCAGACCGATCGTCAGCGAAATAAACTCACCATCTTACAACCTTGCACGCTTCCTCGACAAAGAAGTGAATCCTTTCATAGAAAACTCTATCACATACGTCCAAAACTCTTTTGACTTTATCAAAAACATGCGACAGATCCACATTCAACCCCAAGACATCCTAGTGAGTTTCGACGTATTGTCTCTATTTACGAAAGTATCAATCTCTGATATAATCGATGGTAATTAATTCTTCGCAAACTTCCCCTTCAACCTCATAGCATTGATATAACACTCTCTCAATAATAATTGCTTCTCTTTCAATGACCCATTCCATGAACAAACCTCAGGAGCAACAATGGGATCTTTAATCTCACCTGTAATAGCCAACATCTTAGTCAACCCATCAATACAATTCCTCATCCCACCACCACCCATCTCAAATAAATAACTTACAAAAGGAAAATTGATAAAGCGATAAGAAAATGCACTAAAAGAAAAACCAACACAACCTACTACAGAAAGAGAAAGAAAAACAGTATCACAGAACAAATTGGAAGAATTTTAACAAGCAGAACATCCAAACCATATTTGAACCACCTGGGAAAATAGGACACATTCTAAACAACTCCGAAGATGAAAAGGTGCCTCTCAGTGATCCGAAAGTATACATACTATTGACTTTGGCCGTTGCTTGTCATGAAAATTCATGAAACAGAAAATTCCAAACAGTTGTCAAATATGTTAACAACTACATCGGCCATTATTACAATCACATTTACGACTCAAGATAAACCAACATACGATTGTGTACATTAAGAAAAATGTAATCCTCTGTTTCTTGTTGCAGACTCCAGTTTACAATTCGAGTGTTTGCCTAATGGCGACCCCATTCCTGGTATTCCTCGCCGCGGACCTTTTTCTTTTTCTTCATCTTCTGACAAACATTCTCCTGTCAGAAATTCTCTTGCCAAACCTCATTACCTTGTGGTATCTCCTCCGCCTGCCGAGCTACCTCTTCGTGTCAGATCCAGGTCTCCTCCCACGAGGCCAACTTTTTCTCGCGTACTTGGATTTAAACTTGAAGAACTTAGATTTATTCGACTTATTCTCTGCAAAAACCCGAGCCAAGTATACGAACTTCGAAGATACATCTTTCCTGCAGATAAACGAATTCAATTGAGAACCAAAAATAGTGCCCTTAAGCCCATTCCATCCGAAGAACAAATTGTATTATCAACGTCCAGTGGTGACGTCTTTGCACTACTAGACAAATTACCAAACAGACAAACAATTTTTCGAGGAATATATAAACCTAATCCTGATATTTGGTTAGGGTCAGAACGGGCGAAAATAAACATGGACAGCGGCGTGGTTGAAGTATTGACCGAAAGAGAAAACGCGGAATGGCCAGTAGGTAGCAAAAATTTAATCACAAAAAGTTTTAGAGTTATACGTGTGTGAACAACAATTCTTCACACTGTTAAAAAACCAAATAAAGAAAAATCGCGCGCGTTCATCAGATCTCGCGCTTTGCGCTTGGCTTTATGCTTACCCAACGTTTAAGCATAGGCCTTTCGAAATGAAATTTTAGAAGTGACAACTTTGTATTCATGATTTTGAAATAATTTTTCTGATGGCCGCTGGACCGGGAAGCCCGGAAAATAACGGGAATCTTTCCAAGACTGCGAAAAATTGGAAAATATCAGCAAATTTCTATTTGACAGTGAATTTTTTTAATTTTTCGAAAAAGTATCTATCTAATCTCTTGAAATATCGCAAATTTTGAATCACACGATCTAATATAATTGGAAATGAGTTCGATTTCAATTTTTTTAACGTCAAGTTCACTTGGTAATTTTTTCAATACTGAAATCATTTCAGTTCACAATGCGTAATAATTTTTTAACAACATTTCTTCAAAAATTCACCATTAAAGTCTTTATTTGAAAGCTGCAGCAGCAACATCTGCACTATAACATATCAAGCCATCATTTATTGAAATTCAACCAATTTTCAAACATTGGCATGAAGATACAATTCAATTGCAAGAAACATTTTTTGCTAAAATTATTATTTTTTGTGTGTTTAAAAATGTTTCCATTCAAAATAATGTTCTTTATTCGAAAGTACATCATCAATAATATTATCCCAATTTCTAAAATGATGGAAAAACTTTTTTCTTCATAGATCTAATTGTTGGCATTATAACTACCTTAAGTGTACTTTTTCAATTCAAATAATTTTAAAATGCAGTTTAGAAGACCTAAACAATGAAAAATGGAAAGCGTTTATTTTTAAATTTTCGATAAAAACTTTTTTAATTTCATTAACTATAAATATAAATTGATTCATGATTTTTTAAATTGAGCTGTAGTTCCAGTATTAAAAATTTAACAATAATTGATTTCACAAGACGATTCTGAATCTGCTCAATAATAGAAAACTTTTCTTAAATCTCAAATCCTTATCAAGTATAGTATCAATGTAAAATATTCCATTTTCAAACCATTCAATGTAAAATTTCTCAACTAAAAAAAGTAAACAATTTTCTTTCTTCCACACAAAAAAATGCTAATTTATAAGTGAAACTTTTGAGTTTTTATGTAATAATAGCAATTGAACGTCTATTAATTTGAAACGATTTGAAATTCAGATAATTTAGCTTTTCATTCAAAACGGCCACAGTTACAAAACGTTACTCCTTCAATTAATAATGTTTTTACCTTAAAATTTCCGGAAATGATATAATTCTAAAAATTTACAAAGTTTTTTATTTTTTCTCTAATTTCGAGCTTTGAAAATGATACTGTAGCCTAGAATTATGTTTTTTGAACAGAGCTCTTTAAACTGTTTACTTTATAAAAGTTTCAAATTTAAGAATTTTCAGTTTAACGACATTTGATTCAAAAATTTTGAATTGATAAAACTATGTATTTTATACGTGTCAATTATTAAGCGTCTGAAATAAGAATTTTCTGATAAAAATTTTTCAAGCTTCACTTTTCAAGGTTTTATATTGAAGAAAGTTCCAGTTTTAGTGCTTTAATTAGCAGATTAGTTCTATTACTTCAAATGGGAATATTTTGAGCTTTAAGATCTTGAATATTTTAATCTCAATGACGTGGAAAATTTATTTGAACCAGGAAAAATTCGGTAATTTTTTTCCTTGATTGAAACGACCTACATGCATAAACTTTCTACGTTATGTTAAACTCTATTCTATTGAATGTATTGGTAATTTTTGTACCTCGCACCAGAACGGCTTATTTATATATTGCAGAATAAACTCAAATTTGTATTCTTTATCATCATTTTATTTTAGTTACAATAAAAAAGGAATACGTGCAATTTTTTTTCATAGTTTCATCAATCGTTGCGCGCGCCTACTGTATCACGCGCTTCGCGCACGATAATGTATTCACCTCACGCTGCGCGCTCAGTCATTGTACTTCCATTATTTTTTTCATAAGACTTTTAAAATTAAAGCCAAGCAACAACGGAAATTTAGTGATTGTGAATTCTCCTTTGTTAAATCTTCGGCTTCAACGAACACACTCTGATAACGTTTCTCGTGAGAAAAAAAAGTCGAAAGCAAATTTTTCAATCGAAATCAGGCATACAATTTTGTCATCAACCATTCTATTTTACCATGTGTCTTTTTCACAAAAATTAAATTTTTTTATTTACAACTTCATTCGTCACCATTCGAACAAAACATACGCGTCTAATCAAAAAATAATTTCAAATAAATTCTTCGATCCTTTTTTGGTGAACCAAAAATCCTATCACAAGCCAGTAATCAAGATTCCTAACTCATTATCAGTCGGCAAAGCAGGTTTCTACTAGACACCCGATTGATGTCGGTTAGGGAGGGACCTTACCGACTGGTTGAATCTCAGCGCGGACACGAACCATTAGCGTCTGTCGGTAAATGACCACTGTGACCAGTTTTGAGTAATTTCTAAAACAACTAATCAAAAATATGAATGTATGGAATCTATCTTTCCTATTCTTTTAACCTATTTTGCAGAGTTCATATTAGTTTTCTGAAGCCTTGAATGGGCCATTAAGATAGACCGTATATCAATTTGCCATGCAAAAACCTTCCTTAAAACGTAAAAGATTATAAAAATGGTAACATCAGTTTTAACGAAAGGTGTATTCGAATTTTTCCCTTCGCAACTGACTCTTATCAAATGTAAATATCTCAGAAGTATAAGCATATGACGCCTTGAATCTAAGAGATAACAACTTAAGTATAGGTTATACATAGGATAATATAGCGCTATAATATTCATAAGTTACGTTATAAAC
>CAKNXH010029323.1:0-10511 GCA_932178445.1 Andricus quercusramuli | reverse complement strand
GGGGGGGGGGGGGGGTTTTTATAAGGGGAAGGGGAAAAAATGGACCAAAAATGTCTCACGTAATTTATGGATTGTCTGTTACTCTTACTGTGATGCTTACAAAAATAGAGAAAAAGCTGCATTGGCAGGCAATTTTGATTACTTTCTGGGAAACTAACATGAAAAGGATTTTTTCAAGCTTTTTTTTGTCCTGGTAGCAGAAAGTTCCGGAAGATTGCAGGAGATTCTGTGAAATTACAGCAGTTTTTGGATTCTAGCAGATTATTGAAGATTGTGAGATGATTTCAAAGGTTTCAGGAGATTTTCATACATAATAGAATAATGAACAATATTCTGAAACATTCTGCATGGCGGCGGAGGGTTTTAGGAGATTTTTTATGATTCTAGAAGAGTCAAATGAGTACTATTTTTGAGAATAAACTCAAATTTGGAATGGATGGGTCTGATCCTACGCGCTAATTATAATGCAGATATGTACAACGTCTGTCCAAAAATCATCCGACCTTGTGGTGTGCTAGGAGAAAGGGTGGATTCTTGTCAATGGTGATAATACCCCTTTCAAAGTAATTTCCTCCGGCAGCCACAAACCTTCTTCCTGTGATCCTCCTACTTCCGGAAGCACTCCCTAAAGTCATATTTTGGATAGCTAAGAGCTGCTTCATCGCATTCTGTTTCATTCCATGTACGTTTTGAAATCGTTTTCCTTTTGGTCGATACCTAAATTTGGAAAACAGCCGGAAATTATAGGAAGCCAGGTCAGGACTGTATGGGGGCTGCTGAAACTGTGTAAGGTCAGATTCCACCAGAAATTGCTGAATAAGCTGTGATGAATGGGCAGAAGCGTTGTCGTGGTACAGGTTTCAGTCGAAATTGACCCAAGATCATCCCCAAATCTTGGTTAG
Source organism: Andricus quercusramuli (assembly GCA_932178445.1). Lineage (NCBI taxonomy): Eukaryota > Metazoa > Arthropoda > Insecta > Hymenoptera > Cynipidae > Andricus > Andricus quercusramuli. Next base: position 9,609 of record CAKNXH010029323.1, on the reverse strand, counting down.
AAATTTTCAAAACAATATTTTTTGGAATCCTGAGGTCTGCCTCTATTTCTCTCCCTATCAAGGGACGATTTCCATTAATCAACACTCGCACTTGATCTACATTTTGAGGTGGTTTGGCCGTTGCGGGTCTGCTAGGGTGAGGGACACATTCTCTAATTTGAGTAACACTCATAGACTAATCATCATACACTTTACAAATCACAATGATGGGCCATGGCCCATAAAACTGAGAAGGAAGTTTCACAAAGGTCCTCTCTGAATGACAAATATCTGTTTTTGACAATAGCACAACTAGGTACAAAGTTGGAGAACAAGGTCGGATACTTTCTGGACTGACTTTGTACCTCTTCTCACGCAATCTTATGGACTTTTTCTTTCATCCAAGCTCCAGGAATCGACGCGCTTTTTTGGACGCCTACATTATCATCATACTCTCGTAACCGGGAAAGAGTTAGAGGATATTTGCTCGCCAGCGAGCCACGACCTACATTCAGTGTGTCGGCGAGCAAACCCCCTTCAGTATTTACAACACAGAACGTCCAGAGAACCAGCTTGTTCGAAGCTCTAGCGTGATCCCTTGAAAGCAGAGGCTACGACTGGAACTATAATTGCAGGGTTCGCGCCCAGGATTTTAATTTGTTTTCGTGAATGCCCCATCATTACACGGCGATAAACCACCACATCTGATAACCGCGTGTCTCGCAATCAGACAGCACACCACGAAAAACTAATAGTCTTAGGCGTGTCTCCAAAATGAGTCAGGACGAGTGAGAGATTCAAAATCCTTGAGAGTTTAGAGATACAATTTTTATTTACCTTGGGCAATATTTCCCAGCCTTGTAATCTCACACCCTTGGTTTTTGTTGACGGAGAGAACAATACAAATGGACCACTGCACGTCAATTGTGCCCTGGGAATTTTTAGCACCGCTCTAATCGATCCGTGAAATCATTTTTTCACTGGCTTGAAAATTTCCTGCATTTGTTTTATACATGGGTACTTACGAGCTCATTATTTCAGTACTCGGAATTCAGTAGCACTGTTTTTTATTTCTCCCTTGTGTTTCGATATTACCCTTGTCGTAAAAGGTGTGTTGTTGAGCTTCTGCTATCTGAGGGGCTGCCCATAAACTACGGTCCAATTTTGGGCTATTTTTGAGCCCCCTCTAAATAACGTCGCCGTTGAATAACCACAGATTTGTCTGCTATAAACAATTTTCATCAAAATACATTAATTTTTAACAAAATTGTCGAATTTTAAATCCAAGAAGACGAATTATCTACAAAACAGTTGAATTTTGGACCCAAAATATTAATTCTTCACGAAACATGTACCAGTTGATATTGAGAAAAAATTACAAAAACATTAATTCTTCGCTTTGCTTGCAAGTTTGAGCGCGCCTTTAGGGCGCACGACTGTTAGCTCTCGCGCTTCGCGCTCGATAATATATTTATTTTATGCTGCGCGCTCGGTCTTTGTATTTCCCCTAAATTTGTATACAGGCTTTTCAAAAATAAAGGTCAAAGAATCGATAACTGTAATTTGGTGATTGTGAATTCTCTTTTGTTAAAGCTCCTTCGGCTTTAACGAACACATTCTCATCACGTATTTCGTTGTTTGTATTCGATTTTGTCCAAAATACGAACTTCTCTCTTTTTTGTCCAACACTATTATATCAGATGTAAATCACATTTATTTCTGTACCTCAGCTTTCTTATTGTTTATTAATTTTAATTCTGAGTTATCCTGAAAAATGTATCATATCAATATTATTACAATTCATAATATGTATTGGTATTGAAACAAAAGTATTTTCATTGTCTTATTTTTATAATTTAAAAAAGTGTGAATCCTATTGAAAAAAATTGTTATCAAACATTTTAAATTCTAGATCAATCTAAAAAGTACCTCCTTCCCAACACTACTATTTTGCAACCGAGCGAGTCACGCCTACCCCGAAAGAGGAATGGTTTAATGGTATAATAATAATGATAATAATAATTGCAACTTGTGTCGGTTTTCCATAAATTTCATTCGTTTATTCCCAATCTTGTTTGTTATTTGTGTCCTTTCTCCGAGAAGTAATTTAAAAAAAATTGCATTTTTTTTTAAACAAGAGTTTATGAAAAATTTGTAGATATTTCTTGAGCGAACATGGGGTGAAAATCATCTCGAAAAATGTTCGAACTCCTCGTAGAGGAGCTCGTTACCTTAACTCACCGATTTAAAAAAAATATTTGAACAATTAATTTTAGTTACAAAAACAAACAGATCATCTTTTTCAATCCTTAAACGATACCTACCACTTTTTTATATTCTGAGGACTCATTAGGACCCAGTGTGACTATTTTGCGATTCTACTAAAGTGCGACTAATTAGGGTTAATGTTATTCTTTACGATTAGAACGAAAACTACGCGTCCTATCAAAAAATTATCCATAACAAATTTTTAGCTCTCATAACAAATTTGTAGAGCTTTTTTGGGTGCACAATTTTTGTCCAATTATTTTCCTTGCATCTTACATAGACCCGCAAAATGGTATTTTTGATTTTTAATTATTTTTTGTGCGGTCGAAATTCGAATTTACGAGTTTTTAAGAGAATTGTAAAAGATTTTGCGATGATCATACAGCGGGTTTAAAATGCAACATTTTTCTTCCCCCTGAAATTTTTTCGTATCATGCGTTGATTGGCTTAAAATTTTCATCATTTTTTATCATTTTTTATCAAAGAATGTCATTAGGGTGAATTGTTTGTCTTTTTGAGCCTTTTTGGGTGCTACTAATAACCGTAAATGGAATTTTTAAATCTTAAAAAAGTGATCTCAAAAATTTTAAAATGCTCTAACTTTTTGAGTTGTTATCCAAAATGTCTGGCTAACGAACTTGACCTTCATTTAGGACACTTGGAGAGTATACTTAAGTCCCATCCAATATGTCAATTCTTTCGAATGTCATACATACATACATACATACATACAGATAGACACATTCGTAAAAAACTGTTTTTCGGGTTCAGGGGTCTTGAAACGTAGACAGTTGACAAAAATTGGAGGGTGGGTGAGGGGGGTGGGAGGGGTGGTAAAAGTTCACAAAAATCTAATAACTTGTCTGATGAGAACTTAAAAATGAATTTTCAACCAAAAAGATGATTTTTGAACCAGAAAGATTATTTTTCTACCAAAAAAGACGAATTTTCAACTAAAAAAGTTAAATTTTCAACCTAAACTGGAACAAATTTTCTTTACAACACTTGAATTTTCGACCAAGGAGATGAGTTTTCACCAAAAAAAATGGAAGTGCAATCAAGTACATTAATTTTCAACTCAATAGTTTAATTTTTGGATGAAAAATAGTTGGATTTTCTTATTTGGTCTTATTATTTCAATTTGCATTTGAGCGAGAAAAGGAGAAAATGGGGAAATTTCTTGATAACAGAAGAAAAGAATTTTTTATAAAAAGGGAAGAATAGAGGGGAATAGGGAAATGAGGGTGAAGTCTCAAATATGAAATTGATTTTGAAACTTATTAGGTTATCATTTAATTGTACCGTTGCAGTGCCATCTTTCGCATTAAAATTCACAAACTTTGTTTTTATTGGTGTAATTTTTGGTGCGAACCCCTTCTCCCCTCAATTTAGTAACGCAGTTTATGGACAGACCCTAAGTGAATCTACCCTCGACATAATTAGAGAGACATTCGAACGTAGGTACCGAAAAGTAGGACTGAGTACTAGTAGTCCAGTAAATCATGTTTACATATGAATTGTTAGTGTGATTACTATACTCTTGACAAAAATGCCAAGACAGTCTAGGACTCAGTCCCATGCTACTAGAGTTTACTACTAAATATAACCTTGATCTGGAATCTCCAAGCGTTTGCCCGAATCCGGAAGGAAGATCTCGGTGTAATATGAGGGACAGAACTCATAAGCCAGGAGGTCCGGAGCTGAAGATGACTCTAGTCGTTATCTTCAGCAAAGGTAGGCACGAGTGGAACAATCGCAGCAATCGCCGCGGTGGAAACTCGACACGAGGACATCCACTAGTGCCAAGGCTGGGCCTAGGCCCAATTAATACGCGTCCATTGAAAACGCGAGCGGGCCTGTGTGTGCCCGCACACCCGGTACATGGTGTACCGGTGTCGTGGCTCATCCACAGCCGGTGGATCCGTTCTCCACGTACATGTGTCAGTGAAAAGGGTAGCCCACGGAGCATAACCAAGTAGCCCACGACAATAAGCAGGGAAACGTTTTATTAATTGCCGAGATCTGTCAGTGTCTCTCCTGGCTGCCATATTAAATGCCCGACTACTGACTGAAACCAAGGTAGTAGTAGAAGATTGCGACGCCTTGTGAGACAGAGAGGGACAGATGCAAGCGAGGGAGAGGCCGCGGAGTATTATGTTTCCTCGAGGAGCACGAAGAAACACCAGAGTTCCCTGTAAAAGCCTTTACCTACCCACGAAGACGACTTGATGGACTTGACCACCTCCAAACGAACAGAACTTAACGGACAGGATCGCGACATTTATTTCCAAGTTCACTTAGCCTCATGTCTCCTTAGTCCTAACGAACCCTTCTATTATGCGGACTCGGTTACGGTTACCACATTTCTTCCATTACTACCTTCTTTTTCGTTTTTATTAGGATTTCGTAGTCCCGGGAAATACCGGGACTACTAAATAAAGTAGTTTCGGTGCGGTTTTTGTCCGTCGTACTTTTTTCCAAGAAGGAGAAGTGAGAGGAAGTGAGGGGAAATGATTTGAGGGAAGTAGGGGATGTGAGAGGAAGAAGGGTATAAGTGAGGGTAAATGAGAGAAGAATGAGTTGAAATGAGAGCAGAGGTTATAGGGGAAGTAGAGGAGGAGAATTAGGGGAAATTAGGGGTGGGGAAGTAGGGAAAGTGATGTGTAATAAGGGGAAATTGTGGGTGAGCAAGTTAGGGGAAAGCGGGGGGGAGTGAGGAGAGGGCCCATAGGGTAGTGCTAGTGAGTAGGGGATGTGAGGAGAGGGGGAAGTGGAGGAGGAAGAAGTTAGGAAAGGGAGGGGAAGCTAAGGTTGAAGCATGGAGAGGAGAAGTAGGGGGTAGCGTTGGAAAAGTATTACGGGTCTTGCTAGGCTATGTACCAGACTTGTCCCAGTGGTATTTCAGTGCTGTTATAATGATTAAATACTGTTATAATTCAATAGTTGAATTTTCAACTAAAAAATATAAAATTCCAATCGAAAATAGAATAGGTACATTTTTTGTTAAAAAAGGAATTTTCAACCAAAAAACAATAGTTCTTAATAAATTTATGTTAAGATAAAAAGAGTTGAATTCAATCAAGAGAGATAAATTTTCAACAAAAAGTTGAATTTTCAACCAAAAAAGTTCTTTCCGTCATTGAAGAATAAAAAATTCCATTCAAAATGTTTCAATAACCTGAAAATAAGAACTTTCATCGAAAATGTAAATTTTTAAGCAAATAATAAAATTTTTACCAAAAAATTTTTAATTTTTACTCAGAAGCAGTTACATTCATTGAAAGAAATGAATTTGCAACAACTTAGTTGAATCCTCAACCAAAACTGATTTATTTTCAAACAGTTGCATTTTTAAGCAAGAAAGATTTTTCAGTCAAGAATGAATACAAATATCGACCAAATTGTTGAATTTTTGAAACCAAAATGAGAATTTTCTGTAAAACAGTGGAATTTTCAGCCAGAAAATATAAATTTTCAACAAAAAAGTTTTGTATCAAATTGCTGAGTTTTCAACCTAAAATATGACTTTTCTACAAAACTGTTGAATTTGTAATAAAATATATAATAGTTTTCGACAAAATATATTAATTTGCAACAAAATATATCAATTTTTGACTGAATAATAAAACCTTGAACCAAAACAGATGAATTCTCAACCAGAAATATCATAATAGTAGACTTTTCAACCGAAGAGAATTAAGTTTCACATGGAAATAGTTAGATTTATGTGTTGGATTCTATTAATTAAATTCTTATTCAAGTGGAAAACGGTAAAAGATGAAAATAGGAAATGAGACTGTGAAACGTTCAATAAATTATTAAATTTTTCACAGCACACTTCTTGATTTCGGACATAAAATTGTGCGTTTATAAGACTTATTTTCCATTACCACAGATTTTTTCCTGAAGTTAATTTTATGAAGTTTCCATGTTTATTTGTTGAACAGAATTTATATGTATGCGCATTTTCTAAATTGAAAAAATCTTAGCCAATATTGCTACAGCTTCCACCTAGGTCATCAGGGAATACTCGAAAGAAAATGTAATAAACACAAAATTTCCATAATGATATATTGCTCTCTGTAACGAGTTAGCAATTGCACTATTAATTCTTTCAAGTTTCCTAAATGGAAATGAAATGCTGTCTCCGTTGGGGAAAAAAATAAAATTGCGTATTGTGATGTGTGGATGGAAAAAGTGTGTCAAGGAATACACGGTTCAAGATTGACGTATAACTGACATATTGGTGCAATGAAGCTTGTTGACTTTAGCGATCTCTTTGTCGGCGTTTTGCTACCGCGAGCAGTTTTATTTCCAGAAAGAAACGCGAGTTTTGCTTTTTTCTAATTTTACCAGTTTCCCTTACCAACGACTGCAACACTTCACGGACTCAGTAAGTGAGCGAGCCCCTAATAGCTAATAGCGTTTCCTTCGCGTTTGACTGTCAGCCTGCCAGAGAGCGTGGGACAGGAGAGCAAAGCAGCAAAAGACGGCCGACGGCAATCGTAAAATAAATCACATCTTTGATCTATATTCGGCCAGGCGCAGTTTACTCCTTCCTCTCTCTCCCTCCTTCATTTCGAGGTGTGCAAAGTTCGTAGTGCAAAAAGCCTTGCTGGAAGACCCGAGTACCAGGAATGTAAAAACAAAGTCAAATCATAGTCGGCACTCGATTCTGATCGATTGTAGTTGATCAAGAGAGAGTTTACCAGAGCCATTCATAGTTTAAAAAACATAATTTCTTGCAGGTAGCTCAGAGTACCAGGAATGTAAGAACAAAGTAAAATCATAGTCTGCACTGGATGATGATCAATTATAGTTGATCAAGAGAGATGAACAAAGTCATTCGTAGTGAGAGAACCAAAATTTCTTGCAGGAAGACCCGTGTACCAGAAATACAAAAACAAAGTCAAATTTTAGTCGACACTCGATTCTGATCGATTATAGTTTATCAAGAGAGCGCGGGAACAGGGTCATCGTCACGGGGAATCGTTGCTTCGAAAATCAGTCAAGAAAGCTAACGGTTGTGTTAACGAAGCTTCAGTGACGCTTCTGAAATCAGATTAATACTTTTTGCAAGATGCTCAATCAACATTTCTGACCAAGCAGTGAGCTCAAGAATCATTAACTCTTCAATTGAAAGTGCTCTTGGACAAATTTCAAAGGCATCTTTGATTACTGATTTATGAGTTTTGAGGGGTCGATGTACCTTGAGGCATAAGTAGAAGAGTAATGTCGGAGTCAGACGTCATTAAGGTCATAAATTTATCTTAGCTACAATTTAAATTTACTATCGTTTAAAATTGTGTAATCGTTCACTAGCTATTAGGCGAAGAATCTTCCCCGAAATGACGTGTAATTCAATTTTTCTTTTAAGTGTAGATTTTATTTTTCACTTTTTTATATTTTATTCAGTAAAACTTTTCTGGAAGGAAAATATGCAAAAATAGTTTCAACAAAGGAAATGAAGGACTTAGAACTTTTTCAATTATTTCTGGGCATTTATAGAGAAAAAATGTAGACTAATGCAAGCGGCTGTAAAGCAGTGTTCAAAACAAACCTGAAACAATTTCGCGCATCCAAACCGACACATTTATGAGGCAGATGACACTCAAAGGACGAATTTGTGTTGTTCAAGGCGAAGATCCAAATTACTTCAAGCTAAAATTTGACTATCGGAGATTAAGTTTTTTGCAGAACAAAATCTTGATCAAATAAATTTAATCCTCTTCTGGACACAATGCAAGAGAAATCGGATTACAAGAGCTTAAATCGATGATTCAGGCAAACCAATGAAGTTGTGGACTCGATTGTAGAGGCATTCAACACATCGGTTCCATAGATTGAAAGATCTATATCAGAGAAGAATTTTCTGTCACCGATTGTTCCTCTTATTATACAATGTCATTGCATAGATGCAATACGCTAATAGATGTCCGGAAACTTATAACCTTTTTCATCAAAGCTGTCAGCCGTTAGAAATCTACTCTTTCGGTTGAATGAGGCAAGATCATCGGCATGCCGAAACCTTATTGTCCAAATCAATGTCTCTAACAAGCTCGACTCTCGTTATCGATCTAACGATTGCTAACCGATCCAGCACAGAATTCTGATTACTCAGGCATGACCCTTAAGAAAGTTGAGTCAAAAGTTCGGGTCTCTATTTTAAACTCTATCGATTATCATAATTTCGTTATTTTTTGAGCGACAGTCTTCGCTTGTTTGACTTGTTAGCCAAACATTCTTTATGGGCTCTTTGGATGGGTCACAAGTAATCTAACATCGATCACCTCTCTTGTTCGTCGCATGGCAATGTACTCTGTACGCAAACTTCGTGTAGATTGGATGCTACACTGGTCCTTATATTCATCCACTATTGTATATGTATATGTGTTCATTGACGTATGTATACACGTGGGTATGATCACTCGTTCAGAGCACAAATAGGTAAACCCATGAGTATAGGTGCTGTATAACGGAATCGAATGGGACACCGAGTGCTCTGGCACGATGTATACTAGTAACTAATGCGTTTACGATGTCCATCCGACAGTACATCAAAGTCGAGCCCGGATCTAGCGGGTCCCCTGTTCTGTTCAACCAACCCCTTAACCCCTTGCGCCTTTCACCCACGCGTTAATAACCTTATGTAGTTTATTCTGCCTTTTATAGCTGACAAATAAAATTCTCGAGCTAATATAGGGTCAGAAGTTTGCATACATCGTTATGCTTTTATCATTTCAGATCGGAAAACAGTATTCTAAATATTATGTCTTTTGAAGCTATGTTGCTGATACTTTGAGAGATCTGAAAAGTGTTTTGAATGTAGGTAAGGATGAGGGCTTCTTACAGTTTAAAAATAGAGTCAACCCTTCACATTTCAGTTGAAACGATTAATATTCACCCATTCAGCACACCACTTGAATTTTTTCATTATTACATGGGGAAACTTGTGGAAAAATGAAAAACTCAATTACGTTTCTCTATTTTCGTTAGAAACGTGTGACCACCAAGGTTGTTGCGGTAAATTTTAGCCAATTTAACTGAACTCTATTTTATTTCATTCGTTTTTTTTTTAATTTTTAAAACAGTCATACTTTATTTAGGTCTGAAATTGATTATGATAAACTTAAAAGAGATGGAAACTGCCTTCATTATGGCAATTAAGAATGAGATTGTGCTTTGAGTTCTTTTTAAGTACATGGAGTCATTTTGTACTCATATTAGTAAATAGATTTATAATTGAAATGGTTCCAAATATGGGAAATTCTATAACAATTATTCCATTATTCTTCGAGATGAGTGGGTGCAAAGAATATTTGTGGACCAGAATGAATGGGTGGAGGTAGAAGGGGGGGGGGG
>CAKNXH010029305.1:0-13073 GCA_932178445.1 Andricus quercusramuli | reverse complement strand
TTAAATTTTCAACCAAATGATTTAATTTTCAACAAAACAATTCAACTGTCGGCCAAATGGTTGAATTTCCCACAAAATAATTTAATTTTCGACAAAATAATTCAATTTTTTACAAAATAATTCAATTTTCAACAAATTAGTTTAATTTTCAATAAATAAATATTCAACAAAGTAGTTGATTTTTCAACAAAACAATTAAATTCCTAACAAAATAGTTGAATATCAATCAAAATAATTAGATTTGTAACAAAATAGTGGAATTTTTAACAAAATAATCCAATTTTCAACAAATTAATTACGTTTGCACCAAAATGATTAAATATTCACCAAATAGTTGAATTTTCAAGAAAATAATTGAATTCCCAACAAAATAGATGAATTTTTGAAAAAATAATTTAATTTCCAACAAAATAGTTCAATTTTCAAACAAATTATTGAATTTTCAACAAAACAATCGAATTTTTGAACAAAATGATTCAATTTTCACAAAACAATTAAATTTCCAAAAAAATAGTTGAATTTTCAACAAAATAATTAAAATTTGGAACGAAGGAATTCAAGAAAATAGTTGAAATTTTCAAAAAAAAAATTCAATTTAAAAGAAAATAGTGAAATTTCTGAACGCATAGTTGAAAGTATCAAAAAGGTGAGCTTTAAAGAAACAACTGAATTTCCAAGCAAACATATTCGAATAACATTGTTGAATTTTCAACAAACTAGCTAGATTTCCAACCAAATATTTCCATCCTCAACAAAATATTCAAATTTTCAACAAAATAATTTAATTTTCAACTTAATAGTTTCATTTTCAACCAAATAATTCAATTTTGAACAAAATAGTTGAACATCCAACAAAATAATTGAACTTTCAATAAAATAATGGAATTTTTAACAAAATAATTCAATTTTCCACAAGTTAGTTGAATTCTTAACAAATTAATATTCAACAAAGGAGTTGAATTTTCAACAAAACAATTAAATTTTCAACCAAAAATTCATTTTCAAATAAAATTATTGAATTTTCAAAAAAATAGTGAGATTTTCAACCAAATAATTCGATTCTCAACAAAATATTCAAATTTTCAATGAAATAATTCAACTTTCGACAAAATACTTGAATTTTCAACAGAACAATTTTATTAACAACCAAATAATTCAATTTTCCACAAAATAGTTACATTTTCAACAAGATAATTTAATTTTCAACACAATAGTTAAATATCCAACAAAATAATTCAATTTTTAACAGAATAGTGGAATTTTGAACAAAGTGATTCAATTTTCAACAAACTAGTTCAATTTTCAACAAATAAATATTCAACAAAGTAGTTGAATTTTCAACAAAACATTTGAATTTCCAACGAAATATTCCAATTTTCAACCAAATTATTCAACTATCGACAAAACACTTGAATTTTCAACAAAATAATTTCATTTTCAACCAAAAAATTCAATTTAAAAAAAAAATAGTTTAATTTTCAATCAAACAATTAAATTTTTAACAAAATAGTTGAATATCAAACAAAATCATTAGATTTGTAACAAAATAGTGGAAGTTTTAAAGTTTTAAAAAATAATTCAATTTTCAACAAATTAATTACACTTTTCAACAAAATGATTGAGTATTCAACAAAATAGTCGAATTTTCAACAAAATAATTGAATTCTCAAGAAAATAGTTGAATTTTCGAAAAAATAATTTAATTTCCAGCAAAACAGTTCAATGTTCAAACAAATAGTTGGATTTTCAACAAAATAATCAATTTTCAACAAATTACGTAAATTTTGAACAAAATAATTCAGTTTACAACAAAATTGTTTGAATTTTCAACAAAATAATTGAATTCCCAACAAAATAGTTGAATTTTCGAGAAATAGTTGAATTTTCCACAAAATAATTGAATTCCCAACAAAATAGTTGAATTTTCGAAAAATAATGAAATTTTCAACAAAATAGTTGAATTTTCAACAAAATATTTTAATCCGCAACAAAATAGGCCAATGTTCAAACGAATAGTTGAATTTTCAACAAAATAATCAATTTTGAACAAATTACGTAAATTTTTAACAAAATAATTCAGTTTACAACAAAATAGTTAAATTTTTCCACGAAATAATTGAAATTTTAAACAAAATGATTCATTTTTCATGAAAATAGTTAAATTTTTAACAAAATAATTCAATTTTAAACAGAATAGTTGAATATTTAACGAAATAATTAAACTTTTAACAAAATAGTGGAATTTTCAACAAAAATATTCAGCTACCGACAAAATGATTCAATTTTCCGCAAATGAGTTGAATTTTCAACAAATAAATATTCAACAAAGTAGTTGAATTTTCAACAAAACAATTGAATTTCCAACGAAATATTAAAATTTTCAACAAAATAAATTAACTATCGACAAAACACTTGAATTTTCAACAAAATAATTTTTTTTACAACGAAATAATTCAATTTTCAACAAAATAGTTATATTTTCAGCAAAATAATTAAATTTCCAACAAAACAGTCGAATTTCCAACAAAATGATTTAATTTCCAACAAAAAAGTTCAATGTTCAACCAAACAGTTGAATTTTTAACGAAATGATCAATTGTTAAAAAATTAGTTAAATTTTCAACCAAAGAATTCAATTTTCAACAAAAAAATTCAGCTACCGACAAAATATTGGAATTTTCAACAAAATAATTTTTTTTTCAAACAGATAATTTAATTTTCAACAAAATAATTCAATTTTCAACCAAATAATTGAATTCCCAACAAAATAGTAGAATTTTCGAAAAATAATTAAATTTTCAACAAAATAATTGAATTTTCGAGAAAATAATTAAATTTCCAACAAAATAGTTCAATGTTCAAACAAGTAGTTGAATTTTCAACAAAATAATCAATTTTCAACAAATTACGTAAATTTTGAAAAAAATAATTCAGTTTACAACAAAATAGTTGAATTTCTAAACGCATAGTTGAATTTTTGACATGTAAACATAATTTTTCAACAAAATAGTTTATTAAAAAAAAATTATTGATCAACCAAACACTTAAATTAACAACCAAAAAGTTAAAATATCAAAAAGGTGATCTTTAGAAAAACAATTGATTTTTCAACAAAAAATTCATTTTTGAATAAAATTGTTGAAGTTTCAACAAAATAATTCGATTCTCCACAAAATATTCAAATTTTCAACGAAATAATTCAACTTTCGACAAAATACTTGAATTTTCAACAGAACAATTTTATTTACAACCAAAGAATTCAATTTTCCACAAAATAGTTAAATATCCAACAAAATAATTAAATTTTGAACAGAATAGTGGAATTATGAACAATATGATTCAATTTTCAACAAACCAATTGAATTTTCAACAAATAAATATTTGATACAGTAGTTGAATTTTTAGCAAAACAATTAAATTTTCAAAAAAATAGTTGAATTTTCAACATTTAATTTCCAACAACATAGTTCAATGTTCAACCAAATAGTTGAATTTAAAAAAAATTATTTCATTTCCAAACGAATAATTAAATTTTTAACAAAATAATTCAATTTTCAACAAAATAATTCAATTTTCAACAAAATAATTCAATTTTTTTAAAAATAGTTGAAAATCCAACAAAGTAATTAAATTTTTAACAAAATAGCTGAATTTTCAGCAAAACAATAAATTTTTAAGAAAATAGTTGAATTTTCAACAGAATGATTTAATTTCCTACAAAATAGTTCAACGTTCAACCAAATAGTTGAATTTTCAAACAAAATGATCAATTTTTAACAAATTAGTTAAATTTTCAACCAAATGATTTAATTTTCAACAAAACAATTCAACTGTCGGCCAAATGGTTGAATTTCCCACAAAATAATTTAATTTTCGACAAAATAATTCAATTTTTTACAAAATAATTCAATTTTCAACAAATTAGTTTAATTTTCAATAAATCAATATTCAACAAAATAGTTGAATTTTCAAGAAAATGATTGAATTCCCAACAAAATAGTAGAATTTTCGAAAAATAATTAAATTTTGAACAAAATAGTTGAATTTTCAACACAAAAATCAATTTTTAACAAATTACGTAAACTTTGAACAAAATAATTCAGTTTACAACAAAATAGTTGAATTTTCAACAGAATAATTAAAATTTTGAATAAAATGATTCAATTTTCACAAAACAATTAAATTTTCAACAAAATAGTTGAATTTTCAACAAAATAATTAAAATTTTGAACGAGAGAATTTAAAGAAAATAGTTAAATTTTCAACAAAATAATTCAATTTTCAAAAAAATAGTGGAATTTCTAAACCCATAGTTGAATTTTAGACAAAAAAACATAATTTTTCAACAAAATAGTTTATAAACAAAAAAATTATTGATCAACCAAACACTCAAATTGACAACCAAAAAGTTAAAATTACAAAAAGGTGAGCTTAAAAAAAACAATTGAATTTTCAACCAAAAATTCATTTTTAAATGAAATTGTTGAATTTTCAACAAAATAGTTAGATTTTCAACCACATAATTCTATTTTGAGTAAAATAGTTGAATATCCAACAAAATAATAAAACTTTTAACAAATTCACAAATTAGATGAATTTTTAACAAATAAATATTAAACAAAATAGTTTAGTTTTCAACAAGACAATTTAATTTCCAACTAATAAAATAAACTTTTAACCAAGTAATTACACTTTCAATCAAATTGTTTTTTTTTTAATCTAGTATTTTCCACATAAAAAAGTGATTTTTGGACGCAAAATGGAATAGTTCAACTTCCAGTTCAAAAAACTGATTATTAATAAAAAAGAAGTATCTTCAACAAAATATTGAAATTTTCAACCACAAAATTAAACAAAATTAAATAAAACATCTACTTTAAACAAAATAGTTTAATTTTTAAGTCAGAAAGACTAATTTTCCACCAAACAGTTGAAATTTAAAAACAAAAATACAATTTTTCAAAGAGATAATTTTCGACAAAAAGGTAGAATTTTGAACATCGAACGAGCACCTCTTAACCAAAAAATATGCAGCTAAATTGATAGTTCCAAAATTGATTTTGAAAAAACACGAAATTTCGGAAAAATAGTAGAATTTTCAACCAAACTGATGGATCAACTTTAACTTTATCTAATGAAATAAATTTTCGAGAAAGTGTTTCAATTTTCGACAAAGTGGTTGAATTAAAACTAAGAAGTAATGATTTCAAATGAAAAATTTAATAATCAAATTTTCAACTAAAAGCGATCAATTTTCAGCCAAATCTGAAATAGTAAAATTTTCAGTTGAAGAGAATGATTTTTAACAAAAAAAAAAACGAGTTCTCAAAAATTAAGAAAACCTTAAACTGTGGAAATTTGAACATTGGAACAATTGAAGTTGAACATTCAACAAAGTAGTTAATTTTCCAACCAAAAAATATTAATCTTCAATTACAAACTTAATAGTGAAATTTTCAACCAAAACTATCAATTGTCAGCCAAGAATGAATTAGATTAATTTTCAGCTCAGAAAATTAACTGACCTTGAAGAAAAAAAAAATTTCAACAAAATAGTTGAATCTTCAACTAGATAGTAGAATTTGTGACCTAATAGTTAAAATCTGAACCATATTAATGGGAGATTTTTGAAAATAGGAAAAATAGGAATCCTCTAAGAAGAGGAAAAGAGGCGAATATTGTAAAAGGTTTAACTCTGCATCTAGATCCTTCTCTCGTAAAATTGAATCACTAATCATCATAAGCCATTAGCCATTAGCCATTATTTCAAAATTAAAAACCCAGAACCTAAATCAACCTCAATCAATAATTGCACTATAATTCATTCCGTTATAATCATTTCTATCATACAGGATCCTACACTTAACAGGAATGCATTTGCAGAGTTGACCTTGAACTTCGTCACCTTGAAACACGTCCCACTGGGCAAAAAGATCAAGGATGTCCGAGAGACATCTTCGAGACATACCTAAGAAGTCTTTTGGAACATGTCTTCTGATAATTCTAGGGATGCCCTTAGGACATCTAATGTCATTAAGAAAGATGTCCCAAGAACGTCCTATGTCTTAAAGATGTTTCAGGGCATCTTCAGGACATTCGACGTCTTATAGACGTTGATTGATCTGACATTGGACGTCCTGGAAACGTCCCAAGGACGCTCTTGGGATGCTCATGGTTTCGTGCCAACTGGGGTCTTGATCGTATTCTCTAGAATGAGCTGAACTGATGCTGACCCAGCAGAATTTGAGTAACGTTGTTCAATTATTGATCAGGAGCAGCATCATTCAAGTTGTTGATCCGCTAATGACTCTTCAGCTGTAGCTTCTTACGAGGACAATCCTTGAATTGGTAAACGATTTCAAAACATTAGAAGCAGGGACCTTCCAGTCTTACGAGCTGATTGCTCTTGGTCACCACATTTCCGAGTTTTCTCTAGTTACAGTAACGCAAGGGAGTCCTATCAGTTGATGTTCCAACGTTTGATTAATTGTTGGTTCACAAGCTTGCAGAAGGAGTACTTTTATTGCCCTGAGCACTATCCTCATCCTTAAGCGTGATTTTCTCAGAAGCTGACAGGTGTCCTTCCCTTCCAGCGAACCTCTGAATTCTAGCTTTTATACGCAGAGACGCATTCCAAATTTCATTCATCAGATAAGCCAACAAGTCTTCTTCGCCAAACGGTACTGCCTTTGCAAGATCACTCATGAGCGGCTTTCAATTTTTGTCTTTTCAACCTGGATGGATGATGGTCGAACATGGATGCCAATTTCGTCAAAGAGATTCTCCACTGAAATTCCGATGAATTCAGGCTTCTGGTTTAGATCCCATCAGTAGTGTTCGCATCGTCCAATTGGTGGGTACTGAATAGAAGATGGAACCAGAAATCCAGGCCAGGACCAGAAATCTTCCCACAAATCTAGACCAGGGTCGCTTTAATCATTCAACAAGTCCATCAGAGGCTGATTCTGTTTCAGGATCTGTTGAGGTAGGGCGCCTCCATTTCCACTCAGCTCCTCCTCCCCGATGTTTTCGAGTCGTAAGGTGGGCTGAATTACCTTGTCATCCTTAAGTCAAAGCAGTTATTTTAGATACTAAAAATGGGATCAACTGTAAGCATTGTAGATTTTCTTGAGTTAGGGTATGTCATCAAGTATAATTGATAGGTTGATTCTTCCGACTTTGGCTAAAAGCATTCGACGTAGAAGTTAAAATCAGGAAAAGAGCGAGCTATCAAATTCATATAAATAGATACAATAAATAATTCGTTATCTAAAAAGAAACATTTTGTCATCCGCAAGCTATCTCTTATCAAAGAACAATATAACGTCCAAGGTCTATTCACGACTGTTCTCAAGCTTGCTTCATGTGTCACAGTTAGACGATATTTTATTGTGGAAATAATTAATTTTTTTTGAATCTGACTAACCATTTCAAATTTCTGTCGCTATTTAAATTTTTTGAATTTCACTCCCAAATTTGTATCTTGCAACTGGAAGAATCTGATAGTACCGACTCTCACAGAATCTCGAAAATTTATTGAATTTTCCGAAAATTTAGATCGCTTTTTGAAATTTCATAATTTCGATCTCAAATTTATATCCGGATCCGGAACGGCCTTTTTTCGTTCAGGATTCACGAATCTGATGTTTTTTTAAACGTTAAATTGAGTCCAAGGTCTGCTCATTGCTGTAAATTTATTCATTTCTCATGGTACACATGTTGTAAATCATAAAGTTTCTGAGTCGGGATACAATTTTGCACTCGGGTAGTAAATTTCATATATAGGAGTAAATATAATCAAGATATCTTAGTTACTGTGAATAAAATCAACTTGCAAAAATGAAGATCTTCATCGAAAAAATACTCGTTACATTCGCGGTTTTGATAAATCTTGTTGGTAAGTTTCAATTTCAAGTTAATTCTATTCCTTAAAATCTCTAGGACAAATTACACTTTCTTTCCAAACCAGTTTTTGTGAGATTACAATCACTATGTTAGCATAGTGATACCACCCAACACTTTTATTTTCAGAACGTCACAAAATTTCTCCAAATTTTCCTAAAATTTATAAACAAATATAAGATGCTAAATAAAGAAGAAACATCTTCAAATACTTTACTAAAAGTTTGATACTTCAAAGACAATTGAGTTAAATTGTCTTGCTGTATCTGGTGTATTGTACTTTAGGGCCCCTCCAGTAGATTTCTTTAATGCACGACATCCAATTAGTGTACCAGGTGCAAAATCGTCTTGTCCAGGAAAATGTGGCTTCAGAAGTATTTCAAGCTTCCTCGAGTAGGTTTCTCAAGGTCACCAAATCAACACACGTTTCTCCTTCTGAAAACGCAAACTCTCCCGAGGACTTCCAAGTTATTAAGTACTTTAGGGCTTCTTCAGTAGGATCTTCTTCTTCAAATACAGAACATCCAATTTGTACACTGGGCATTCCAAATCTTCCTTGTCCGAGGAAGTGTATCTTCATGAGTATTTTGAGCTTCCTTGAGGACATCAAATTAAAACACGTCCCAAGGTGTAAGAACACATCTTCCCTTGGGGAAGTCTGCGTTAATGAGTACTTACGTCCTCTTCAGAAGGTTCCTGAAGTACATGATATCCAATCAGGCTAAGAGCTATGAAAATAGGTCTTACGTGAGGAAGTGTAGTCTTAAGAATATTTGAAGCTCCCTCTAGTGGGTTCATCGAGGACACCAAATCAAACCACTGCCCCAAGTGTAAGTTAATTATTTAATGATGGACTGGCGTGGGGTAGCGAAAGGATCACATTGAGGCGTGTCAAAGTCGACGAACAAGACCCCAGAATATGCATCACCATGATCATGAAAACACCTCTAAATACCTGTTGTCGAATTTAATCAAAAAATTAAGAGTCCTTAAAAAAAGTTTCACTCGAAGCCGGATATGAACCGACACCTCGTCTGTCCATCAAAGGTGCATCAACCAATTCAGCCATCCCAGCAGGCACTCCTTTTGATCCCAAAAAAGGTTTTGGGTTATTGTAGAAAATTGGCACAGATGTAGCCTCCGGAAGCTACGACCACGATCGTTCACCGAACGATCGATCCCGATGCAACTGGAGGTGATGCGTCGTCCGATTCGTCACTCCCCACAACACCAGGAGTTGATCGAGTCAGGAAATCACTGAACAAACCCTCAAGGCACTGAAGGTGACGTTCACTTTACTTGACGGATGTAACTGCCCGAACCGTGCACAAGACGCGCTGGGTATTCAACCGAAGCAACACCCGGTAACAGGCCACACTCGCCTACACTTTGATGAATACTGAAAAGCCAGAAGAAAAGGTACAAAGTCTCAACAAGGGAGCTTCACACTACCACACGACTCCCTACTCCCACCAAAGAGAAGGAGCACTGGGCGAAAACCATTTGATCAACAATGAAACCCTGAAGGCCACTCAACCAAGAACAACAACATCAAAATAAATGATTAACAAATAGGTTTCTCAAGAACACAATCTAAGAAGCTAATCTCCTTCAAATGGGTTATTCCTGAGAACCAAATCAAACTACTGCCCCAGGTGTAAAAACCACATCTTTTCTGAGGAAGTCTGGTTCATGAAGTACATTGGGGCTGCTCCAATAGCTTTCTCAAGGACACGACATCCAACCAGTGTATCAGGTGTGCGGAACACGTTTTCACCTATGAATTTCACTAGTATTCTGAGCTCCCTTGAATTAGTTCCTCAAGAACAAGGCAGCCAATTCATGCATCAGATTACAAAACACGCCATCTCAGGAAAAGTGTAGGTCAAGAAGTATTTTGAGCTCTTCCAACTAGGTTAATCGTGGAAACAAATCAAACCACTGCCCTAGATGTGAACAATACATTGTCTCCAAGGAAGTTTGGGTCTTTAAGTACCGAAGCTATTTGTTTTTGATGTGCTGGGTCATTCTTTTTCCCCTTTGAGATAATTGGTCTATTAGTCCTGGCGTGAGCGGTTCTGTGGTTTTCCTTCTGGGTAATGTTTCCCTATTTGAAGTCGAAGCATTCATTGTTCTCATCTAGTTTCTTGTAACTTTATCCTCTTTCTCCTCATCTTCTTTTGCATCGATTTCATGACATTCCTTTCGAATTTATTTCCATCATTAATAAGCTTGTCATAGCTTATGATTGCTTTCTTTCCATTTTTCTTGTCCTCTTTTTGGGAAGGAAGTATCACTTTGTGATCCTGTTGTACTTGCTCAGAACAATCCTCCGGGACTGAAATTGTAGTGCCACATTTTCTCAGATTCTTCAGGATCTCGTGCTCAAGTTTAAAGAAACTGCATTGCACAAAGATTGGTCTCAGTTTTTGTTGATTCATTTTTCCAAGTCTCCCCTTGTGTTCCAGATCATGCTTTGTTGCGAGGATCTTTAATTTGTTGTCGATCGAATTGAGGATACATTTCTCAGGGGCTTCCTCAAAGCTTCTTCAGTTTTCTGCTGCTAGCTGGTCGAACTTGTTGCTTAAATGTGATCAGAATGAATGAAGTCGTAAACTATTAGAGCTAATTGTTCAAATTGCAAAAATTTTCTTCACAATTCTCTATCTTCTCCTTTCAGGATTGATCACTGGTTACCGAAAAAGACATTTACCTCCGGATCCACCAAATATTCCCCCAACACCAGCATACACAGAGTGTTTACGATTGGCTGAATTCCACGTGGAAGATACAACTTTTAGAAGAGTTTTTGACCGTACATTTAATGAAGTTACTGAAGATTCCGATCCAGGGATCGACCCATTCTATCAAATTAAAATACTAGGTACTGACCTACTATTTGGAATAGAAGAAGACAGTCATAGTCGCATAGTTAATGTATACGTAATACCTTATAATTACAGACCACACGAATTAAAAAATCTCAAAACATATGTTGCTACTGCAAGGCGCGTTCAATTTTTGGTGCACAAAAATGTTCATGGAGAAATAGTTGGAGCTTCCCCTCCACCGAATCAAATTCCAAGACCTCGCGTACACCGACCTGTAGCACTTATGGGTCCTCAGGAAATTAATTTTTCACCTCACGAGACATATGAAGTGGGTATTGGAACTCACCATCCTCAAGTGTATGAGCGTGAAAGATCAAGATTTGGACGGGATTGATGATACAGTTCAAAATTCTAATTCACTGAATATTCTAATGTTGAGAAAGACTAATTCTATAAAATTAAAGTGGTAGTTAGGCATCATCTATTTGGGCTGGTAGAAGGCAATAGTTTACCTGATGCTTAGTTAATACCTGATTAGGTTCGACCATGCCAACTAGCTAATCTTGGAACATTTGTTGCTACTGCAAGATGGGTATGGACAATTATCGATGCACAACAATCATCTTGGAGTTATAGTTGGAGTTTCCTCTCCACTGAATCAAATACCAGGACCACCAGAGTATGTTGATTATCAAGAAACTGAAGAAGAGTAGATTGGTGATCAGCAAACGGAAGTGCGTATTGGTCCAAACTGACCTTAAGGATCTATGAATCTTCACTAAATTAATAATGGGCCTCACCAAACATATCAGGTGGTTTTTGGCTCTCACCATCCTCTAGTGAACGATCGTACAAGATCAAGATTTGAAAGGAATTGATGATGCACTTGAAAATTTCAATTCACTGGATATTCTAATGAGGAGAGTGATTCTATCAAATGAATGACCTGGACTTGAAGAAGCCAATAGTCAGCACGAGTGTATTGTTTGTCACGATCCCCTAGCGAATTAGCAACAAATATCAAGATTCCGATGGGATTGATGATGATAAATTTGACAATTCTTATTTATTTGGAAGAATTGAATCTTCTGTTTAATATTTATTGTACTTTCACTCAATGAAAATGTGTGGCTAATTCATAATAAATAAAAGAAGAAACAATCCTTTACTTTCTAATTCGAAATTCTTCTGCTTTGACAGAAGGGAACACTTTTCCAAATGGAATTCTCGACAATTTTATTTGTTTATTCAAAATTCCTGAAATTTTCCGAATCCCTTGAATTAGCCAAATAGTCTGGAATTTGCTAAGTTCCTTGAAATACTTAAATTCCTACAATATCCTGAATTTCTTGAACATTCAGAATTCTCTGAATGCCCTGACTTCTCTGATTCTAAATTTTTTAAATTCCCTGAACTTCTTGATTCCTCCAAATTCCTTTAATTCTCTAAATTATTGGAATTCTGTGAATTACCTGGAATTTTCCGAATGCCTTGGATTACTGTGAAATCCTTGAATTCTCTAAACTCCTTAAATTTCTGCATTCCTTGAATTCTTGGAAATTCTTTAATTCCTTTGATTTCAAAAATTTCCAGAATTCCCTCAGTGCTCTGAAATTCCTTGAATGCCTTCATTTCTCTGAATTTCCTGAAATTCTTCATCTCCCTTAATTTCCTGAAATTCTTCATTTCTCTCAATTTTCAGGAATCCTTTATTTCCCTCAATTTCCTGAAATCCTTCATTTCTCCAAATTTCCTGGAACATTTCATTCCCTCCAATTTCCTAAAATCCTTTATTTCTCTGAATTTTCTGAATTCCTTCATCTCCCTTAATTTCCTGATATCCTTTATTTCTCTGAATTTCCTGAAATTCTTCATTTCCCTCAATTCCCTGAAATCCTTTATTTCTTTGAGTTTTCTGAAAACATTAATTTCCATTAATTTCCTGAAATCGTTTATTGCTCTATATTTCCGGAAATTCTTTATTCCGCTTAATTTCCTGAAATTCATTGTTCCTCTCATTTTTCTGAAATCTTACATTTCCTTTGAATTCCTGAAATCCTTTATTTCTCTGAATTTCCTGAAATCTTCAGTTTTCCAAATTTCCTGAAATTATTTATGTTTCTGAATTTCCTGGAATCCTTCAGCTCCCTTGACTTCCTGAAATCCTTTATTTCCCTTAATTTCCTGAAATTCTTCATTTCTCTGAATTTCCTGAAATTCTTCATTTCCCTTAATTTCCTGAGATCCTTTATTTTCCTGAATTTCCTGGAATACTTAATTTCCCAAATTTCCTGAAATTATTTATTTCTCTGAATTTCCTGAAATTCTTCATTTCCCTTA